>PJEM01012965.1:24942-43868 GCA_004023845.1 Helogale parvula
CACCACTCATGCTCACGGGAGCCCTCCCAGAAGGTGACCGCTGACCTCACTGCCCGTCTTAGCGAGGCACCGGGACAAGGTCCGTGCACTTGCGTCCGCAGTGAGCGGTGTCCCCAGGGGGGCTGAGTGGCGGGACAGAAAGGGACCTCCGGTTTCAGGGCTTCCTGGAGGTTTCCGGGGACCCCTGGTGCCTGGGGAAGAGGGAACTCTGGCGACCATCTCTGTGGAGCTGCTCACGATGGCTCCGGAACAGGAAGCGCGGGCTCGGGAGCTGTGGGTGCCCCGCACTCAGAACAGCTGGGCCGCCGCCCTGGCCCATCCCCAGGGCCCGCCCTCTAACCGCCTGTGGGGAGCACGGTACTTCTCGCTGTGGAGGGCGCCGCCACGTCCACCCCGGGCCTCGGGTGCCCTGTGGCTCCGCCCTCCCCCCTCCCCGTGAGGGGTGCCTGGGGCCCTTTGCCTACGACCCTTGCTATTGGGAGAAATTCCAGAGAATTTTAAATGGTTTTCTTGTTCCAAAAGGAAAATATAAGTCTTTATTTTTTAAAATGTTTTTTACTGATTTTTTGAGAGAGAGAGAGAGAGGGGTAGAGAGTGAGCCAGAGAGGAGGAGAGAAGGAGGGGGACACAGAATCCAAAGCAGACTCCAGGCTCTGAGCTGTCAGCACAGAGCCTGACGCAGGGCTTGAACTCGTGAACCGTGAAATCATGACCTGAGATGAAGTCCAACTGAACCACCCAGGTGACCCTTTAATCTTCATTTTAAATTAAAAAGTGATACAGTAGGTTTCAAAGTCTAATAAAACTTTAAAAACCCACCTGCCCTACCTTCCCGGGTCTTAGCATTTCTGTCCGGGTCGGGCTGCCTGTCTGGGCCACACCTGCGCCTGGGTGGCCCCTCTTCCGGGGCTCCTCCTCCACTTTCCTGAGAAAGGCCTCAGGAGCGTGGAGCGTGTGGCAGCCGCTCTCCCTGGCTCCCCCAAGCAGCGGTGCTGGGGTCCTGCATGCCCGGCGGGCAGCTCGGAGCGCTTCAGGCTCGAGGCGGCTCTGACGTCAGGCTCTGCCCCGTGCTGACTTGGCTCCTGCCTCCTCTCCCAGGGACGCGGAGCTGCCCCTCGTCAGAGGCCAGCGGAACCGCCTGTGTGACCTCCTCGGCGTGCCCAGACCTCAGCTGGTCCCCAAGGTAACCACACGGCCCTTGGCCACGCCGGGAACCTGGGGACCCTCTCACATGAGGCCTCTAAGGGTGGCTCATATGAGTCACTGTCTGACCTACGGTCTGGAACATTCTGGGTCGCACTGACTGGTGGATGTGTGCCCAAAGCCCAGATGATTCTCACAGGCTCCCACTTGCACTCCATCCCCCCGCCCCGGGCGCACGTCAGGTGTGTGCTGTGGGCACCACACCCAGACGCATCCTCTGCGCCGCCAGCTCTCAGCGGAGTCGGCTGCGGCCACGCTCGCTCCTCACCCCTCCATCACGGCGGAGGGGAGGCCGCCTTGCTGCCTCCGGCCGGTCTCCTCCATCACTGCCTCCCTGGACGCTCATCTGCTCCCTGGACTCTGTCACCCTGGGTTTCTACGGCTCTGCGGCTGCAGGGCCTCGAGCTGTCCCTCCGGGTTCTGCGTGACTGTCAGGAGCTCTTAGGCTCTCGTGTGTGCACTTGGCAGGGAGTCAGGATGGACTCGCGGTCAGTGTGTCTCCAGGCTGCGGGCTCTGCCAGAGCGCAGCAGTGCGTTTGTGACCGCTGGGGACAGAGCTGGTTCCTTGGCCCCTTGTTCCTGACCCTGCCCGTTGGCTGTATCCCCCGGACCTGGGTTTGAACCCTGGCTGCTGTTGAGCTTTTAGTGAGCAAGAGCATCCATGCAGGCGTACGTGCGGTCCAGCTCTGCGCACGCGCATTCCGGACGCCGGGCTCCAGGGTGGAGCCCCCGGGCTGGCTGCATGTGCGGCGCAGGGGACGCCTTGCCCGTGGTTTTGGCATCGGGGCCCCTCCGAGTTTTCTCCGGGCTGCGCGGTGCACACGGCCCTGGACCTGCCAGCCCTCACGTCTTCCTGCTCTCTTGTTCGATGGGCTGTTGAAGTCTCACCGATTCTGAGGCCGTGGCTGCTTGGTGTTTCTTAAAAGCTTTATGGTTTTACCTCCTGCATTTAGAGGTGAGGCCGCTCGGGACCGGCCGTGTGTGGGGCCGGGCAGAGGCCAGCAGGTGCTGCTCTCACACGCAGTCCGTGCAGCCCGTTCCGGCCACGCCGCACTGCGGTCGAGGTCAGGCCACGCGTGTGCTCTCTTCTCAGGTCCTGTCCTCCACGGCCTGTCTCGCCGACACAGGGGGGGTCTTGTGAGACACTGTGCTCACGCATTTCCGCCTCTGGTTTTATTTTTCCAAGATCCTTTTGACTCTCAGCCCCTTGGGTCTCAGAAACCTCTGAAATTGTCGTCAGTTTGCACCAGGGAACTGGCCAGGCGTTGGGCCGAGGTCATTTGGAGCCTGTGGGTCCGCTTGGCGAGAACAGATGTTTGTGAGAGTCTCAGGCCTTGAGGGCGCAGGACTCGGTTTTACGGTGTTTGGAACTGCCCTGCGGTTCTTGGATGCTGTTTTCTCAGCATTTCAGTTTGGGAGTTTCTACTGACCAGTCTTCAGGTTCACGGGTTCTTTTTCTGGTGATGTCCAGTCTTCATTTCTGTAAGCGTGTTTCTGAGTTCTGGGATCTCCTTTCATTCTGCCCTCACTGCCCATTGGTCCTTGGTGGCGCCCACTGTCCCCATCAGAGCCCTTGGCACGTAAGTCATTGTTGTTTTAAACTCTAGTCTGATTCTCCCAACTCTGCTGTATCTGAGTCTGGTCTAGATCTTGGTGCCGTCTCTCTTGGTTGCTTTTTCTTGCGTCCTGGTGTGTTTTCTAAGTTTATGTTGAAAGCCAGATGCGTTGTGCCGGTAACAGGAACTCAAGCCTCAGGATTATGAGGTTTGTGTCTGTCCGGCAGGGGCCCCTCTCCACCTCCTCCAGTGCGTCATGCCCTGGCCGTCGCTGCACTGTCCCCTTGATGTGTAGGAGTCTGAGAGAAGACCCATGGCTGTGACTCTGGAGCCCAGCTGGGGAGGCGGTGGGCTGCACTGCAGTCATCTGAGCAGACTCCAGCCTTGGGCTCCCGGGGTTGCCGACCCCACCGTCCCCTGCAGGTGCCGGGGCTTTGGCAGGCCTGTTCCCTGGAGAGGAGACCCTTGTGAAGATGCCCAGAATGTGGTGGCTTTCCAGATTGTGAGCAGAGCGCCTGGGGGTGCCCCAAGATGGTGCACGCCCTGCGCCCGGTGGTGCACTCTGCTGGGCTCTGCTCCGGGCGGGCAGCCTGCGCCCCGGTGCAGCTCCGGGGCGGCCCCTCTCCTCTCATGGGGCTGAGACGTGCAGCGCCTCCATCTGTCTCTGCCCTGTTGCGACTCACTGGAAGTGATGTCACTGGAATGTTCTTTACCTGCAAGAATGCTTCCTGCCTCGGGTCTACTTCAGGACCACAACCCCTACACTGGATTTTGGGGTGTTTACACCATTTCCTGTGTTTTCTTACATTTAAATGGGTCTCTTAGAAGTGGTAGTTAGGTCTTATCTATATTTAATCCAGCTGAGTTATCTTAATTGGAGCGTTTTGTCATCTTGTATTTAACGTGTGGTTCTGGATCTGGGTTTAAGGCTATGATCTTTGATTACAGCTTGATCTGTTTCCTGGTCTTGGCCTCACGTGGGTCTGAGGGACTTATCCCCTCTCCCCCTTCCTACGGCTGCTGCTCTGCCGGCAGGGAGCGCTCAGGACCGCGCGGTGAGGAGGGCAGTGCCAGGCACAGGCCTCTCCTTGCCGTCCTGCCAGCTTTTCAGTCTCAGAATCACATTGTTCCGTCTGGATGGTTTTCCTGCGTCCCCTCCAGTGCCACAGGGCGGGTGGCAGTGCCCACCCTTCTCTTGGGTGCCAGTGGGCTCCATGAGGGGTGCAGACAGCTGGCCAAGCACAGTGTCAGCTTCCTAAGTAAATATGCTTTTTATGCTTTTACTGGGAAAATTTCCCACAACGGATGATGTTTGTGGAAAAGTACAGGGACCCTCCCCCCACCTCTCACCCCTCCCCACCTCGAGGTTATGTTGGCCTTGGGGTCCTGGGTGTCCGGGGAAATGGAGGCCCAGAGGGGGCAGTGCTGGTGGTCTGACCTGTGCCATGTCCCCACAGTCCAGCGCCCGCTGAGGCCCCCTGCCCACCCGGCAGCGGGGAGGAGCCTGGTGACCGTCAGCACGGGACAGCTGGACGTGGTGCCAAGGGACCTGAAGTTCGTCACCACAGCGGTGGCTTTTCCTCACCCGTGCCCTGGGATGTTGGTGCTTTTGTCTTCATGTCTGCAGGAGCCCCTGTCTGTAAAATCATGTTCTGAGCAGTTCTGTGTGTGTGTGTGATGCTGACGCGGGGCCTGGGGGGCAGGTGGCCCCGAGTGACCCCAGACGGGCTGGAGAAACTCTGAGTGGGGGGTGCGCTGCACGCGGTCGCCTACCTCGCAGTGTGCGACGCAAGTGCCCTGCACGAGCCCCGGGAGAGCCTCGAGCAGCTAGTCAGGAACCCGGCCGGGGCACCTGCTACCAGCCCAGCGAGCGTGTCGGGTTCTCCGGCGACACAGGCACACCCGTTCACTGCCGGAAAGGCACCGGCGCCTCCACGAGGCTGGCGCACACGACGCTGCTGGGCGTGGAGGCGAAGGTGGTGGCCGTGCCGGGCATGGCGCTGGCTGCTGCTTCCGTCCCCGTCACCGGGAGCGGCGCCCTTGCCTGGGCCGTGCCACCACGTGGGAACGTTCCCCTGCCGTGTGCGGCCCCTCGGGCTCCCGGGGAGGGAGGTCTCACGTTACTCTGTGGCTTGACTTTTATCTTGTTCAAGCCTTAAGACGTGCTTCCCCCTGAAAATAAGTAGGGAGCCCTCCGCGGGGCGGAGGACGGCGGGGGAGCCGGGCCCTGCTGGGCAGTGCTGGGACCTTGGCTGCAGAACACCCAGCACGCGGCTTCCGGGAAGCAGGCAAACGAACCATTTCCAGTGTAATTTTAAAAATCCACAAGATTTCAAAGAAAAGCCCCATCGGAGACACGGAGACAGGTTGCTGCCCACAAACCCATCGGGGGCCCTGCCTCCCAAGGCTCCTGCCTGCCGGCCTGCCTGCGGCCTCTGCTCATCCTCAGCCACGTCGGACCCCGAGGGTCCCCCATCTTCACGCAGCCGCCGGTTCTGGAGCCCCCTGGGTCCAGGTGCTGGGAGTGTGGCCAGGAGCAAACGTGGGCTGTCACGGTCAGCGGCACCGGGGCCCGGAGCCACATGTGAGGGGCAGGGCGCTGGGCTGCCGTGGACGGAAGGGGCTGGGAAACCCAAGGGACAGCAGGCAGGTGGCCATATGGGAGAGCGTCCGGTCAGCTTGGGGAGCAAGAGGCCAGGGTGCCCGGGATGGAATGTGCAAGGGCGCTGGCGGGGCCACGCTGGGCACACGGCCGTCTCCCGTCCCCAGGGGGCAGGTGCTGCGCCCTGAGCACCAGTGTCTGCCCAGCCCAACCCGGCGCTGCCGCTTGGGGTAGGACGTTCACGCCAAGCTGGGACCCTGGGTGGTTGTGCCCGCAGCAGGAGCATGAATGGGGACAAAAGGGGACGGCGGGGACACCCCGGAACCACGGCTCTGGTGGGAAAGCGTGGCCAGCCGAGTGTCCCTGTGCAGAAAGGCCTGGTCAGCAGACAGACCGCGAGCGACTGGGCGCACACACAAAACACGGCCAACGTGAGGAGCAGGTGGAATTCGAACACAGACCAGAGCAGCACAGTAGGCAGCATGATCAACCCGCCCCACTTCTGGGAGACGCTGCGCACCGCAGCAGGGTGCTGGTCCTCCCGCGCTCCGCCCTCAGAGCGCAGGCCCCAGGACCCCGGCCCTGCTCGTGGGAGCTCTGGGCACCGGCTCCTGCCAGGGGCCATCGCCACCTCCGGCGGAAGTCCCCGGTTACCCGCACACAAGCCGGCCGCATTTGGGTCCTCAGGCAGAGGGGCGCCGGCTCCCTCACGGCGAAACGCTACGTGGTCGCTCGCGGCTGACGGGACTTGCTCTCAGCCTGCGTCTGAGCGCTGGGTTCCCGGAGCCTGCGGCAGCCAGTCTGGAAACCCAAGCAAGGGGGCGCCTAGGGGCTCAGTCGGAGAAGCGTCGACTTCAGCTCAGGTCTTGATCTCACAGTTCGTGAGTTCGAGTCTCGCATCGGGCTCTGTGCTGACAGCTTGGAGCCTACTTTGGATTCTGTGTCCTCCTCTCTCGGCCCCTCCCTTGCTTGTGCTATTTCTGTCTCTCAAAAATAAATGTAAAAAAGAAAAGAAAACCAACCCAAGAACCCTGCAGCCACCTGCCCGAGGCGGCCTCTCTAACCAGCCCCTCCCGGGAGCAAGGACCAGGCAGCCAGAGCCAGACCTGCTCCCCTGCCCATCGGGCCACCTGAGCCCCCTCTCCACGCCGAGTCTCTGCCCCCCTCACGGGGCCAGGAGACGCCACCCCGCGAGCTCTGAGCACACAGCCTACGTCCTCAGTTGCCGGTCTGCGCGTTTCCACGTCTCTAACCGGGTCCCACGCCAGCTGTGCCCCTGGGCTGGCCCGAGAACGACAGGTGGTGGCCCGGGATCTGTCGGGGGCGTGCGCTGACGGCCTCCCGGCAGGACAGACACAACACGCCGGGTGACGGCAGCGCAGGGCCCTTCGCGGCAGAGGCACGTCTGTGGCCAGTCAGGGACACACGGCCCCTCACTGAACCGCGTGCCCTCCAGGTGAAAGGTCAGCCCCACGCACATTTAGTGCCACCTCCCGCTCGGTGTGCTCCCCCTCGGGGCCGCTGGCTGCCTCCCTGGCGCCCCCTCATCCCTCTCCTGGGCGGCGGCCCTGCTGTGCACCTGGGAGCGGTGGCCCGGGCCGTCAGCTGAAGTGGAGGAAGTCCCGGCCCTCCTGCAGGTGCAGTGACCTCAGGTTGTCCTCAAATGCGCCCCCGGTGAGGTCCTGTGGGAGAAACAGCAAGTCTGGCTCGATCAAGCCTCCCCAGTCCTCAGTGTGGCCCCCACAGATCCTGCCAAGGGGGCCTATGTCCGGTGGTCTACCACGAACTTGTCTGTTCGGGGGGGTGGGGGCGGACCGGGGGTGGGGGCAGTGCCCGTCACCGGCAGGAAGCAGGGGTAGGTCCTCCAGGGCACACCTGTCCCCCTCAAGTTGGAACCTGGCCCCTCCCTGCAGAGGGTAGCTGACCCCTTCCACAGGGGCTCCACTTCACCCCTTTGTCCAGGCCACCCCAACTGGCCTCTCCACGCCCCACCCCTGCTGCAGAGACCCCAGCCCTGACTCCAGGAGCTGTAGCTGTCAGCAGACCTCCTCCTGCCTCTTGCTTGGCCCCAGCCCTGCACTGGGTTGAGGACCCCGAGTTCCCCTCTGTCCAGGGCTTGCCTGTGACCCCAGGGCTGGTAAAGCTTCAGCATCGGTGCTGGCTCCGGCCAGGCCGCCCGGGGCCCCCGGGTGGGAAACAGCTGTGGCTCCGGCCCGTCCCTCACCTGGTGGCCCGTCCCAGATGCCACGGGCCTTTGGCCGGATACATGGGGCCCGGCACTCACCCCTGCTGGGTTCCTCTATCCTTGGGCCCAGCCTGGGGGTCAGCCTGGCCGTGCACACCCCTGACCACCGGGCACGGCTAGAAATATTTAAATGGGAAACACCCAAAATTCCCACACTCTCCTCCACCTGCTGTCCGTGCTAGGCCCCCCCTTCCCATTATCTCCGCGCCCGAGTTTTCAAAGGAAACACCTATGTTCAGACCAGCCAAGTGGGACTGAGGCCCAGAGAGGATTTGGGGGAAGGGGCCCCCTCGCAACAAGATGCCATTGAAGTTAGACGCTTCTGTAGATTAACGTGTACCAACAAAGGATTAGATCCTGAAGCAGGAGAACTACAGGTTGTCAGGGGAAGACTTGTTCCCACAAAGCGGGGGGAGCTGGTCAGAGGCGCCCAGGGGGAGGACGGCGCTCCGCCTCCTCAGCCAGAGGCGCCTCCCGAAGCCGCAGCTCAGGAACGATTAGCACCTGCCCCTGACCGGACACCGTGGGGTGCAGTCCACAACCCCCACTCACCGTCCAGGACGAAGCCCGAATGGCGTGTGACAGTCACGTGGCCGAACGCCTCAGACGTGATGTGGAGTGACAGCACGGACTGTCCCCTTCACACAAACCACAGACCCCGGCGGCGCGCGGCTGTGCGGTCTGGGGGCGCGCACGCGCGTGGCAGGATGGTTAGCAAAGAAACGATGTGAATCGGGACGGCCCTGGAAGGCTTCCTTCCGACGCCGGGGGGGCTACTTGTGTGGGCATGACGTTAGCCTGTGCGGCACGTTCCAGACCGATGGCTGCAGTGGTTCTTAAAGGGCCACGTGGCAAATATTGGCAGTTTGGCGGGCATGACGTCCTGTGTTCTAATAAACTTTATTTGCAAAAGCAGGTGGGGGGCCACGTGTAGGCCACCGTCTGAATGTGTTAATAATTCACAGTAAAAAAACCTATTCAGAAAAGAAAAACGTGAGATACATTCTAAGAAAGAAAGAGGAGCCTTGCCTCCCTAAGCGGTAAATACCGTAAAGCCCGGGAATGTGCTGCCGGCGCCCGGACGGACGGACAGTGGGCCGGGAGCCCAGCAGGTCCGGACGTCCGTGCACATCCAGCAGAACAAAAACACAGCGTCTCGTTATTAGAAAAGATAGAAATTCCCCAAACAGTCCCAAGTGATTTTCAGACAAGTGAGCATCCAAATCGGAAGAAAATTTTGAGTGCCTGACAGAGTGTGTGTGTTGGGGGTTGGGGGGGGCAGAGAGAGAGCAGGGGAGGGGCAGAGAGAGGGGGAGAGAGCATCCTGATGCGGGGCTAGAACTCAGGAACCGTGAGATCATGACCTGAGCGGAAATCAAGTCAGCCACTTAACCAACTGAGCCACCAGGTGCCCCCGAATCTCTGGTCTTTACAGTAAAATAAATCCTAGTTGTCAGAGATGAAGTAAAAAACAAATCTCAGAAGCAAACCTGGAGAAGGGGCTTTAAAATGTCACATTCCAGAATTAAAGTTGCAGAATGAATGAAACTCGAAAAGCCATACAAAAATCAATCAATTTGCTATCTAAACAAAAATTTTCCTAAAAGGCATAAATATAGTCAAATGATAGAAAAACTGACAAGACATATCATGGAGGTTTTTGTTATATAAAGGAAAGACGGACAGATCAATGGAAGAACAGGGCTAACGAACAGACAGTTCACCAACAGGGAAATAAAGATGCTTATCGACACACGGAAAGTCCCCCTCCTCACCCAGAACAGGACCCTCAGACCTTCCGCCTGCGACACAAACGGCAGACTTGCCCACACTGGGGGACGGGCCACTGGTGGGGGTGAGTGTCACCACCGCCTCCTGGGACGGAGCAAAGGGGCACGGGTGTGTTCACCGCAGCAATAGGTCCCGCCGCACGGGGGCGCCGCACGGGGACACCATACAGGGGCCCGCCTCATGGGGATGCTGCACGGGGACACCATATGGGGACACGGGCACACGCTGCACAGCGACAGGAATGAAGACGCGCCGCACGGGCAGTGGAGATGGCCGAATGAAGTTGGCTTCCTGTGGCTCTGGTGGCGAGGCGGAAGTGTGCCAGGAAGTTTGCTCGATGAAAAGAGCCGGGCACCTGGGACCCAGCCCGCATCGGCCCTGAGCTGCCAGCATGCAGCCCTCCTGGGTTCCGCCCCCCCCCCCCCCCCCCCCCCCCCCCCCCCCCCCGCCCCTGCCCTGCTCTGGCGTATCTGCGGTCTCTCAGAACAGAGAAGTATTAAAAAAAAAAAAAACACAACGATCGGATGGTCCCAGTGAGTTCATAGGGAAAAATCCGCAAGATCGAGTACGTAAAAAAAGCAAAATACAGCAAAAGTATGTGTAACATGATGCCGTTTGCTAAAGAAAAATCACACCAAGGAACCGGCGCCGTGGGGTCTCCCCAGGGACACGGAGTGAGGGGCGGGAAGGGAAGCCGGGCCCTCAGGAGGGTCTGCACTGGGCACGTTGTGCAGAACTCAGGTGTTCGCTGTACAACCTCCCCGTGATCCGCCGGTTCCCCGGCGACTCGGAACCCGGCCCAGCTCGGCTGTAAACGGCCTCATTCTTTTCGGGAAACTGCTTTCAAACCAGAAAGCCCAAAGCCGGTGGCCAGAGGTGGGTCTGTGTCACTCCCTTCCCTGGAGTGCAGGCGGGACCAGCCTCGGGACACAGCCAGGGAAGGGGTGGGGTGTCACTTCTGTGACTTGGTGACACGTCACCGTGACCTCCCATCTCGCTAGCAGACCCTGGTCCAGGCAAGCCTCCCCCTGTGCCCGCGTCCTGGCTGGCACCTTGGCTTCGCGAGGGCCCGGAGGCCACGCCTGCGGTGCGTGATCTCTGGACCACGCTCATGGTGGGTGGAGAGGGGGCGCTGTGTGAGGGGAGCTTGTGACACTTCACCGCTGGCCGCAGTGCAGTGAGCAGGGTCCCGCTGGCAAGCAGGCAGGCCGAACAAAACCTCAGGGTGGCAGTCGGGGACCGCAGCTTGTCCCGGCCCGGTGCCATCTGCGCAGCACACGACACTCCGAAGGCACTGCAGGGGCAAATCCTGGGTCAACCAAGTTAAAAACGGAGAAACTGGCCTTTTCAAAAGTAAATCCTTTTTGTACCAAAGGACCCATCAAGAGAGAAAACACAGAGAACCCCAGGGTGGGGGCCGCGTCGGGGACACTCGGACTCCGGCGGCGCAACAAGACGAAACCCAGGTGGAAGCCGGCGACGCCACAGAGGCTTCCCCAGAGAGGACACCGGACGGCGCACGAGCGGCTCAAAGACGCGGCATCTTCCGTCGTCCAGGAGACGCAGGATCAAAGCCATGAGAGGGAGCACTTGGCAGCCCCCTGGGGCAGCCGGATCCCCCAGAAACAGTGCCACCACTGTGGAAAACTGGTTCCCAAAACAAACACGGTGACCCTGTGACCCCACACTTCCGCACCAAGTTCACAGGGCCGCCCCCAGGTTCTGAGTCCGGGGTGGGGTGCGGGGCGGGCTCTTTTCTGATGGCTTCGCCACCTCGGGGGTCAGAGAAACGAGCCGGCACCGGCGGGGCCGCCGGGGACAACTCACGTCTGCTGCTCGCGGTTTCCAGGGGCTGGAGCCCGGATGCCCGGGCGAGCCGGCCCCGCGGCCGCTCCCCACACTCGGGGGACCTCCTCAACGCAGCCCCTCGGAGCTGCGCTCCCAGGCCCACCCGGGGCCCCTGCCAGGCCGCTGCCCCGCCTGGCCCGCACCCACGTCCCGGGCCGCAGGCTCGGAGCAGGGACAGACTCGACCTCGGTGAAGGCTCCAGGTGCCCTGGTCACAGCCTCCGGGCTGGCAACTGCTGGAGGTGGCGGCCTGCGTCCCCGCCTGTGCCACAGCCCCGCTCCCCACGCAGCAAGCACAGGGCCCTACACTGCCATCGTGGGGACCAGACAGCCCTGCCCCCCGCCCCGAGCCGACCGGGCCGCAGCTGCGGCGGATTAAGGACTCGCGCGTGAAAGATGACACCTCACGTTTACATTTGTACAGTGAGGACGCAGCTTTCTGACCCCAGAGAAGGATTCCCTCACTGGGACGTAGGTGTTCATCGTAAGAGAAGGTTATGAATGCCCGTGTGGAAAGTGACCTTTTCTGGAAGAATCCATGGAAAGGCAAGTCCCTTGTGGGAGTCTGTGCAGAGTGCCTGGGCGTCAGCAGGGCAAGAGGTGGCCCAGGAGCGCGTCCTGACTGAGTCCTCTCTGGAGGCCTCACGAAGGTGCGTGGGGTGGGGCGGGGGGGCCTTCCAAGGCCCTCAGGTCTCCAGTCACGAGAATGCCCGGGCCGTGCCCTCGCTGTTGCCAGGCCGGACGTGACCAGGGCCCACGGCCGGACTCCAGCATGTGGGAGGTGACTCGGCAAGAGGAGAATTCACAGGCCAGCCTGACTCGGGCAAGCAGACCGGGGCCCCCCGGGACCCCACGGCGTGACCCCAACACAAAGCCGGGGCTGCGAAGCGGGCACCTGTGCCCCCGTGACCTCAGCGGGAGGGGGAGGCGTGGCGGGGAGAGCACCCAGGACGGCCTGGGCACGGCGGCCAGGGCGCTGGGTCAGGGAGGCCTCTCGGCGACACTTTCACCACCGGCTCCCCCCCCCCCCCCCGCCCGGGGGTCCGACAGGCGCCCGGAAGGCGCCTCAGGCCTGGCACCAAGCAAGTTTTCAAAACGCACTGCTTGTCTAGAAAGGCGCCCGTTTTTCAAGGGCACCGCGGCGGCCTCTGCCGGCACCCTGTGGACCCCGCCTGTCAGGTGTCGCGACCCCACAGCCGGGCGCTCGGGCCAGCCACGCGGTCGCCACGGAGCCGGCCACGGTGACACTCACCAGCTTCACGCAGATGACGAAGGGCGGCCGTGCAGCTCGGAAGTGCAGGATCGGAATCCGGGGCTTGGGCCTTTCCTGAGGGACGAGAGGCCTTGTGGGCGTGGCTCCTCCGGGGGGAGGAGGGGCCGGGCAGGGACACTGGTCATTCTGGGGCCCGAGACCCCCAGGAGATGGGGGTCACACAGGCCGTCTTCCCCAAGGAGGAAGGATCTGGGCGGTGGCTGCTCTGTGTCCCCGGGGGGGGGCTAGGGGTGGTGACCCATGTGTGACCGAGGCCGTCCCCCGGGCCCCACGCACCTGAGAGTCTTCATGGCTATAGAAGCCTTTCCTGATCTTGTTTTCGTCCACGTCACAGAAGGCAACCACCTGGCGGGGACACCAGCCTCAGGGACGGGGGACGGAGGGGGACGGAGGGGGACAGTGGGGGGGGGAGACGGGGACCCACCTTGCTCCGCGCCCCGGCCGTGAGGCTGCGGTAGAGCCGACGGCCCTGCTTGCCCGCGTTCCAGATGGTGAAGGTGGCCCAGCGTGGCAGCGCCCATTCTTCCAGGAAGCGGACACGGTGGGTCCAGATGGTGGTCCTGAGGGGCAGGGGTGTGTGACCACGTGGGCGGGGCCTCCAGCCGCCCCCAACCTTCCCCCCACCCGGCGCCAGCGGCGGGAGCGAGGGGCGAGCCAGGGTGGCGCCGCCTCGGCCACACAGCCCAGCACGTGCCGT
This sequence comes from Helogale parvula, assembly GCA_004023845.1. NCBI lineage: Eukaryota > Metazoa > Chordata > Mammalia > Carnivora > Herpestidae > Helogale > Helogale parvula. Next base: position 38,157 of record PJEM01012965.1, read on the forward strand.
TCTCAGGGCCGTGGCCGCAGGGGCCCCGACGGACGCCAGGCACAGGGTCAGGGGCCACGCTGGGGGGCCGCCCGTACCTCCAGTCTGCCCGGGTGTCCGGGGCCCCAGGAGGCCGGCACGCGATGACCACTTAGACCCTGTCGCAGACACGTGCTTTACGGCAGGACAGGCCCCCAGCAGACGGCCGGCCCACGGCGGCTGCAGGGGGGAGGCCCGAGCGAGGAGGGGCCGGCAGCCGGGGGTCCGAGAGGCCACCGGGGAAGGGGCAGACCGCGAGCCCGAGCAGACGGGGCTCCCAGGGAGAAAGGCGGGTTCTGCCGCGGGAGCGCCGCTCCAGGCGGGCGCTCTGGGGGCTCCCCGGCGGCGAAGGCGTGACCCGCACGCACCCCCACGCTGGCCTTGGCCCTGGGGGCGGGAAGTATCAGGAAGGTTGCGGGATGAGGTCACCGTGGCCACTCAGTTCACAGGCAAGGACAGCCCGGGACGGCTCACCGGGGGCCCTGGGCAGAGGCTGGCGAAACTGCGCTCCCGACGCGCCGCGGGCTGTAATTAAAGCGCATTCCTCGGCGGTGTTAACGCTCACAGCTCTAAGCGCTTAATCAGACACAGAAACTAGCATGAGATCACTTCTTTCGTGCTGTGGGTGGCAAAGCCTCACGCGGCAGAAAAGGCCTCTCAACATAAAAGACACTGATCCCGTGCCCGCGAGGCGAGGACGTGCGGGGACAGAGCCCGGGGAGTGGCCTGCGGCGGGTCCTCCCCGACCCGGGGGCTCCTGCCGCACCGCGTCCTCCAGAGGCCCCTTCTCTCGCTCTCCTGAGAACCTCAGGTGATGGCACCCAGATGGGGGCGGTCGTGACGAGGACAGAGGAGAGCCCCAGCGCCCCGCCCGACGGCACACGCGGGGTCCCCACCGTCCCCACGTCACGGTCCTAATTTCTGTCCGGTTCTAAGAACTGCCCCCAAGCGCTGGGTCCAGTTCCCGCGCGCACAGCCGCGCGGCGCCCCCGCTGTGGGCTGGCGGTGACGGGCGGCAGGGACCCTGCCGCCTGGTCGGGGCGCTCCGAGGCGGCCCCGTCCCGCCTCCGCAGGGCTTTGTGTCCGGCTTCTCCAGTGAGCGCAGGGCTCTGAGGGGACCCTGGTCCCTGGGTCTGTCCGCAGTTTATCTGTTCAGTTACTGATGGTCAGGTGGGTGGTCCCCAGACCCTGGCCCTGTTAGCGGGACAACGCTGTCCCGTCTCTTGTGTGAGCGCCTGCACGTGGGACCTGCTGGTCACCAGGGGTAGTAATTAAATTAAGAAGTGCCTGGTGTACTGTTTACACTCCCGAGAACAGGGTCTGACAGTGCGGGTAGACCCACACTCCGGCCGCCCCGCGGCATCGGCGACTGGAGCCTCAGCCCTGCAGCGGGGTGTGCAGCAGGCTTGTGTGGTGTACGCGCCACACGGTACTGCTTTGTGACGGGTTTGCTGGAGTATTCTGCCTTTCCTCCTGGTGCTCCGGGCTCCTTATGTGCCTTCCGTCCGGTTCTCCTCCAGCCGCCCGGCCGCCGCTCGTCCTCCTGACGGGGTCTTCTGACAGGCAAATGTTTGAAATTCTATCAAATCCACTCGATGAAGTTTTAAGTGGCTAATGATCCTCACGGCCTCGCTGAGAAGCTTTTGTCGCCACGGAGTCGTGACGACGCGCCAGTGTCTGCTCCGGACGCTTCTGTTTCAGCTGCTGCTGCACCTGCAGCTCGGGTCCATCTGGAATTGGGGTCCCGTGTGCTGCGCGGCTCGGCCTCTTCTTCCCACGTGCACATCCAGTTCTGCTTGCAGAGAATATTTTTCCATTAAATGCCTTTGGAGACTTTGTTGAAAATCAGTCTGTAGGGACACCTGGGTGGCTCAGCCGGCTAAGCCTCCGACTTTGGCTCAGGTCATGATCTCAACGTTTGTGGGTTCAAGCCCCGCGTCGGGCTCTGTGCTGACAGCTCAGAGCCTGGCGTCTGCTTCCGATTCTGTGTCTCCCTCTGTCTCTGCCCCTCCCCCGCTCATGCTCTGTCTCTCTCTGTTCCAAAAATAAATAAGACATTAAAAAAAATAAAATTAAAAAAGAAGAAAATCAGCCTGTGATGCAGTTTTGAGTGTATTTCTGGACTCTCTGTTTCCCTGGTCTCTGCCGACCCTGTGCTGAGGCTTTTGAGCAAGTCTTGAAATTAAGCAGGGCGAGGCCTCAAATTTTGCTCTTTTCAAAGTTGTTTCGGTCATTCTGGGTCCTTTAATTTTGCACGAGGATTTCAGAACCAGGTTATCAATTTGCACCCAGAAGCCAGCAGGCCCCTGCCCTGGGACCGTGGGTTCGGGAGGCGCCCCCCGCACGACTCCCGACGGTGCGTCCCCGCGTCCGCGCCCTCAGCACTTTTTCGAGGACACTCACGCACCGTGTGAGACTCACAAGCATTTGATGTCTGATGCCACCACACAGACTTCCTAACTGCATCTTTTGACCGGTCGCTGCGCCTGTGCGGACCACGTGCTCCAGCGGGTCCTGTAAGCAGTGCCCATTTTGGTTTCGTCAAATTAAATTTTTTTCTAATTTCCTTTGTGATTTTTACCCTTGGTTGCCTAATTTCCGAGTATTTTGGATTTTTAGGATGTGTTAATGATTTCTAACTTAATTCTGTGTGGTTATAAACCGTATCTTGAGTGACTGCAATCATCTGAAGCTGGTTCGGAGTGTTTTCTGGTCCGAAGTGCTGTCCGCCTTGCATCCTGAAGGGGCACCTTCTGCGGCCCAGGCCGCCCGGGTCAGGCCGGGTGCCCGGGGACTCCAGTCCTCCGTGCCTCGCAGACCTCCGGCTTCTCTGAGTCACGGGGACGTGGCACAAAAACCTCTAGTCGTAACTGCGGACTTGTCCGTTTCTGCTGGGGTTTCTCGCGTGGACACTAATCAGATGCACAGGCACAGCTGGCGCTTTGTCCTGGGACGTGACCTTTCCCCTCAGGCGCAGATCACACTCGCGCGGCGGCAGCTTCCTGACAACAGGCCCAAACACGCCGCCACGAAGCAGTTACATAAAAATCTGGGTTTAACAGAGGGCAGCCCAAATCAAGCTCTTCCACCGAGAGCTGGAAGACAGACGCGAAGGCTCAACGCCCAAAAACACGCCTGGCCTCCCGGGTCAGCGCGGGTGCCGCGGTCGGGGCCCCGCACACGACGGTCACACAGACCGGCATCCCCGCCCCCCAGAGATGGCCGGTGGCCTTCGGGGGACCCCACGGTGAGCCCCACTTCCAAGACACGAATGCGCCCGAGTCCAGCTCTTTGTGTTCAGAGGGCCCAGGTCCCCGAACCCTGTTCCCAAAAAAGAGCGGCGTCACGACAGCGAGGCACCAAGGCACCCACACGTGTGGCTGCGAGCAGCACGCCCTCGCACACACGGTTCCAACCGCAGAAACAGGGCACACCCCTTCCCTCGCTCCCCCCCCCTGCGGTCCCCTCCTGCCCTCATGTCCGAGGGCACGCGGGCCGCTGGGGACATGGGACCAAGCAGGTGCCATCAGGGCAGCCCCCTGGCGGGGGCAGAGGGGGCACAGAGCCCACCTTAGTCCAGGGAGATGGACACCAGGCTCATGGGGAGCCTCCCGTCAGCTCACGGCAATTGAGACCAAGACTTCCCAGGAACACGACTGTGAGAATTCTCCCTCGTTGTGAAAAAGGGACGGACATGGCCTTGGTCCTGGGGAGGCCACGACCACAGACCTGGGGCAGACTTGCCCCGTGAAGGCCACAGACTCTGTTCACCCACACCTGCCACGCTCACCCTGGAGAGAGACCCGCCCCGGGCTTAGACCTTGGCTGGCCCCGCACACTCCACCCCGGCCCCCGGCCTTTCACCCTTGACCCCATACCCTGGCCCTTCGTGCTCAACTCTACCCTCACCCTCAACCCTGGGCCCTCACACTTGACCCCAGATCCTGACCCTGCATGCTTGACCCTGGACCCCAGCCTCTCACCCGTGACCCTGGACCGCAGCCCCTCGTGGACCCCTAACCAGGTCTGGAGCCCTGGGACCTACGCACTCGAGGACAGAGTGTGTGGCCGCGCCGGGGTGGTAGCGGTAGAGGAGAAGGCACTGGTCCACGCGGACGACCCCGCCGCCCCGTCGCAGGTGCTCGTAGAAGAAGAGCAGGTCCTCAGGCACACCCTGCAGGCGGGACAGAAGCATCGGCCATTGCTGGGGTCTCTGCTCCCCACAGACCCCCTGCCGTGCCCACGGCTTCTGCGTGTGCAGTAACTCAGGTGACGGGCTGGGGACTCGCGCCCGGCCTCACCTGCCAGCCTCCGGCGTCACCGGCACGCCCAGCACTCAAGTGTGCAAGGTCCTCTCAGGACAAGGACGTGCTGGCCAGGCAGAGCTGGGCCCCGGGGTGGACGGACGTCCCCAGCGCGCCCTCGCCTCTGCGCCCTCCCCATGAGCAGGGTCTCTGCACTGCAGGGACCCGAGAGCTTCCCGCCGGGCCTCTCCCTCCTGAGAGAACTCAGCCCCCCCCCCCGCAGCCCACCGGCTGCCGGGCTGGCCGAGCGCAGCAGTGGCCACGGAAGCTGGAAGCCAGATGCCGACTCTGCTCCCTTTACCTTCCCCAAACTCGAGAGGGACGGTCAAGTGGGAGGAGAGGTCTGGGTCCTGCCCGCCCTGCAGGGAGGGTGCGCAGTGAGCAGAGCTGGGCAGGGTCTGGTCTCCACGGCACCCACAGCCCAGCCTGGAGCGGCCCCGAGGTGGCACCAGGCATGCAGGCCGCTGCCCATTTGCCTCTCTCCCCAAGGGGAAGGTCGCACGGCTGCCCCCGGGGAGATGGAGCCCCCAGAGAGACGCTGTCTACACCGGCAAGCACATACCCAGACTGTGCCGGGTCTCAGCAGCATTGGCGATGCCCCAGCATGCCTGGTCTGCTGGTTCCCCGGGAGCACCACTTCCGGCTCAGGGCCGGATGCTTCTGGAAAGGGCTGAGCCCCACCAGGAAGTGCAGCACTCAGCGCATGTCCTGGCTCAGCTCTTGTCCCCAAAGTCAGCTCAGAATGCCAGCTGGTGCCCCAGTCTGTCCGCCGGGGTCCCTCTGTAAGGCCAGCAAGGCCCTGGGAGTCCCGGCCACACAGTCTAGTGCACGTGTCCTTTTGTCACGGGCGGACCCCAAGCCGGGCAGAGGGACAGCCACGGGCCCAGAGCCCATGGCGACCGGCGGCAGTCTGGCTAAGGGGTGGACAAGCCATCAACCACCCTCTTTGTCAATGCGCGGGTGGACAGGTAGTCAGCGCATGTGACCTGAAAGACTAGTTTTTGCAAAGACTATGATGACATGAAAAGATTTATAATAAACATTAAGGTAAAAATCAAGTTTCAAAACTATTTGTAGCAGAGGCTAAAAGTGTGCCCACGGGAAAGTAAACACGCGGCCGCGCTCGGGAGCTCAGGGCGGCTTCGTGGTGGCAGGTCCCGGGTGGTTCATGTATTTCCCTGTTTCCTGATTTTCTGTCTTTTCAAACCTTTAGAGAGCAAACTGTAACTCTGCAGTTTGCAGGTTTAGGAAGGGAAAGAAAAGGTGCTCCTTCTTTCTGGCAAGAAGGAGAGTGAGAGTGCAGTGGGACCCGGTCCTGGGGCGCCACCGCTCCCCTCGAGGCAGAGTCTGAGCCACTGGGGTTGTTCTGGCGCACGAGGGTCCCGGAGGT
>PJEM01012966.1:0-43647 GCA_004023845.1 Helogale parvula
AAAGATACAAAGAAAATGCTTATGAACATTGGTTGTATCTTCCTCCCTTCTCCAATTAAGCTTGCCAGAGGCGAGAGGTGTCTCTATTTTATCAATGTTTTCCACGAAAAGATTTTTCAATTTTATTTCTCAAATCTGTAAGGCTTTTTTCCCTTTAAATTTATTTTTTAGAATTTCTGAATCTATAAGTTATTACTTATGTCATTAAACTTTTTGGGGAAGCTTTTTGTTCTCTTCCCTCAAATATTGATGCAAATGCTAAATCTGTTTTCAGTAATTCTAAGTTTCTTATAAATATTTTTGGGCTGTAATTCTAATTTGAGAGCTGCTTTGGTCACAGCTTATGAGTTTCTACATGAAGTGTTCTCATTCCCAGTAAATTCTAAATAGACTTTCATTCTAATTATGAAAAATTAGAAAGTCTGAAAAATGTTCATACAAAAAACTGTACATAAATGTTCATAACATCATTACTCATAATAACTAAAAGGTGGAAATCGCCCATATGTACATCAATGGATGAATGGATTTAAAAGTGTTATAATCACACAAAGGAAGGGCACCTGGGTGGCTCAGGTGGTTAAGCGTGTGACTCCCAATTTCATCTCAGGTCATGACTTTGAACCCCATGTTGGGCTCTGGGCTGACAGTGTGGAACCTGCTTGGGCTTCTCTCTCTTTCTCCCTCTGCCCCTTCTCTGCTAACATTTTGTCTCTCTTTCTCAAGATAAGCCTTAAAAAGTCTACTATAATCACACAATGGAATATTACTGAGCCATAAAAAGAAATCAAATACTGATTCATGTTACAACATACATCAATCCTGAAAACAAGCTAAGTGAAAGAAGCCAGATACAAAAGGACACATATTCTAGGTTTCCAATGATGTGAAATGTCTACTACAGGCAAATATATAAAGAAGGGAAGTGGTTGCCCACCGCTGGGGACAGCAGTGAATGGGAAGAGAGGACTAGTGGGTTCAGGATTCTTTTGGAGGTGATGAAAATGTCCTGAAATCATATAGCGTTTATGGTTGCATAATTCTGTGACTATACTAAAAACCACTGAATTGTACACTTCAAAAGGGTCAATGTTATGGGGTATGACTTGTACCTCAAATAACAACAAGAGATGGAAAGAACAGTATTTTAGAATTTCCAAGTTGTGGGGTGCCTGGGTAACTCAGTCGGTTAAGCAGCCGACATCAGTCTTCCTTGTAAGTGAAACGGATGGAGAGTATACACAAGGAGCTGGAAACATCTGTATTCACAAGCCAGTTTGTGGAAGAAAATGTAGAACTTGACTAGATTAGTGACATTATTATCCTAAGTACATTATATTTATTTAAAGTATTACAGGGGCACCTGGGTGGCTCTGTCACTTAAGCGTCCGACTTCAGCTCAGATCATGATCTTGCAGTTTGTGGGTTACAGCCCCGTGTCTGGCTCTGTGCTGACAGCTAGCTCAGAGGCTAGAGCCTGTCTTCAAATTCTGTGTCTCCCTCTCTCTCTGATCCTCCCCTGCTCGCACTGTCTCTCTCTCTCTCTCTCTCAAAAATAAATAAAACATTAAAAATAAAAAAAAAAAATTATAGTAAGGGATGCCTGGGTGGCTGAGTCAGCTGAGTGTCCAATCTCCGCTTAGGTCATGATCTTGAGGTTCTTGAGTTCGAGGCTCGCACTGGGCTGTCTGCCATCAGCAAAGAGCCTGCTTCAGATCCTCTGTCTCTCACCCACCCCCTTCCCTACTCACTCCCTCTCTCTCAAAAATAAATTGTTTTAATCCTACAGTAAGCATCTTAATTAAAGAGAACACACTGGTGCTAACCACAGGGGAAGTGGGTGGGCGACGGGTGAGTGAAACAGGTGGTGGGGATTAAGGAGGGCACCTGTGATGAGTGCCAGGTGTTGTATGGATGTGTTGAATCACTACATTGTGACCACAAGGCCCCCCACCCTGATATTCATGTGCAACCTCCCTACAAAGATGAGTGCCCCAAAAGAGGGTCGTATGCGACACAGCCAATCAATAAAGATCACAAATAAGGACAATTAAAATCACCAAGTAATTCAGAGTAAAACAAAACTTACAAGGAAAGAAGTCACACCTAAAACTGGGCATTTAGAATCCCTACCCTGTGATTTAGTGACAGGCACTAAACATTCTGGTGTGGCCTCGTAGAAAAGAAAAACTACTGTCATTTTCCCCCCCTGTTTAGGAGCTGATGCACTGAATCCTGGAAACTGCAGGTTCACTCCGAGGGCAGGCCTCATGTGATGTTTAAAGGGAAAAAAAATTAACCTTGTGCACACCTCCTATATTCAAGATCATTAATGAAAAGCCAGAATGTTTAATTTCCTCTGATGTTTCTGCTTTCTGTCATTTTTGTATAGTTAACAGGATCATAATTTAAGTAAGTCACACATTGTAAATAACCTGGCTATATTATTCTCTCCTCCTTAGTAATTAGACCACCTTTTGTTACAGAGAATCCTATAAACCATTTAACCATGAGTGGTTGTAAACTGCTCGTATTAAAAATTGGGTGCTCCCTCTCTCTCCTAAGAGGAATGTCACCAAGGAAGCTGGGTTCCTTTTTGTCTCTACGTCACTTTCATTTTATTGGAGTTTCTGGAATCAATTTGATAATTTGATCATTTTAATACAAGCATAAAAAGCTACCATAAAATGCTTTGGGAAGAAAGCGGTCCCTACCGACAATGTCACTTTCCATCAGTGCAGTGCAGACGTGACTGTTGTATGGATTTCTAGTCTACTTGCCAACCTGTTTCTTTAGCCTCTTTTGAAAATGATCAAACCATTTGGCACTGCAAGAATTATAGAGGCATTTTAACAAAGAAAACAATGAAGGAAAAAAAAAAGCTCGGTCATCTCTCCACTTGCACAAGGAGAGCAAAGCAACCTGTAGCTTTTGTTATCTGAGATTACTTGAAATGGCTCAGGATGTTAAAGTCAGGCCTGCAAAAATCATGCTAAGACTCCCGGTCTTAGAATAAAGGACATTCACAAAGAGGAGAAATCCTCATTACCCAAAGGCAGAGGAATACCTATGGAGACGATTTTCTTTTTGTTGTAGTAAAAACTACGCGGCATTACACTTATCATCTTTACCATGTTTCAGGGTACAGTTCAGACGTGGTAAGCATATTCGCACTGCTGTGCAAAAGATTCTATAATTTTGGTTACTTTAAAGATTTCAGACACTCATCTGAATGATACAGTATTTGTGCTTTTGTGACTGGCTTATTTTGCTCAGAATGTCTTCGAGGTTCACCCATATTGTAGCAGGTGTCAGAACTTCCTTATTTTTAAAGGCTTAATAAGATTCTTCTGTATGGATAAACCACATCTTCTTTAGACATTCATCTGTCAATGAACATTTGGGTTGTGGTGTTCAAACATCTCCTCAAAACCCAGCTTAGGGGCAACTGGGTGGCTCAGTCGATTAAGTGCTTGACTTTCACTGAGTCATGATCTCATGGTTTATGGGTTCAAGCCCCGCATTGGGCTCTGTGCTGACAGCTCAGAGCCGGGAGCCTGCTTCAGATTCTGTGTCTCCCTCTCTCCATGCCCCTCCCCTGCTCACGATCTGACTCTCTCTCTCTCTCAAATAAACATAAAAAGTTTTAAGAAACAAAAAACAAACAAAAAAACACAGCTTTCAGTTCTTTAGGGTATATACCCAGGAATGGAATTGCTGCATCATGCGGTAATGGTACTTTCAGGTTTTTGAGGAAACTCCAGACTATTTTCCATTGTGGGAAGCTGCAAAGATTCTGGCCTCCTCAGGCAAGGAAGTATTGCTCTCTGAGGGGAGCTACCTGAATTACAAAGATCGGCCAGGGGAGTGCATTTCCTGATTCAGGGACTGGAGAAGGGCAGATGAGAGAAGCCAGTAGAACAAAAGATCAACCGCATTCAGGCTTACGCAGTGTCAATGGCACCCCTGCCCAGCATCGCAGACTACAAGTCTGGGCTCTCCTTTAGATGCTGTGTTTGAAATTTCAGTTTCGGTTTCCCCTTTTTCTAATAATCATTTGACCCTGTTTCCTAGCAACCAACCTGGGTCAGTTTCCCACCATGATTCCTATATAGGTGTGGGTGATTTCTCAATAAACTGGGGCTTGATCAGAAACACTTGTCTTGCCTCGGCTCTGTGTCTCCTGCCCCCCTATTCTTCAGGCCCCCGCGACTGGCCTGGGCGGGAACAGACATTCCATAACAGCTGTCCCATTTTACATTCTCAACAACAACGGACAAGAGTTCCAATTTTCCACATCCTCGCCAAATGCTTGTTACTTTCTTTCTCTTTTCTTCTTTTTTCTTTCTTTTTTTTTGATAGTTGCCATGCTAATGGATATTAGATGACATGTGATTCTGATTTGCGTTTCTTTCATGATTCGTGATGTTGAGCATCCTCTCATATGTTTCTTGCCCATCTGTATATATATCTTTGGGGAACTGGCTATTAGATCCTTTACCCATTGGTTTTTTGCTGTTTGGTTGTAGAAGTTCCTTATATTGTCAATATTAGCCCCTTATCAGAATATAATTTGCAATTATTTTCTCTCATCCATTCTGTTGATTGTTTCCTTTGATGTACACAAGTTTTTTAAGTCTAATTTAGTCCCACTTGGCTACTTTTGCTTTTGTTGTCTGTACCTTTGGTGTCATATCCAAGACATCATTTCCAAATCCAATGTGCTAAAGCTTTTTCCCTGTGTTTTCTTAGAGGAGTTTTATTTCTTTAGTCCACTTGGGTTACTTTTCAAGGTAGGCCAGAAACTACAAAAAATTATGTTGTCTGATATCAGAACACATTGCTGACAGAATCCGTTCACTATATCTGACATTCATTACATTTTCAACTCTAGGTTTCTAAATGAACTGGACTGATGTGGTTAGGACTATGAAATTACAGTTTGGAAGAAATACTTTTTTTCAGGGGCACAGTCAGGAAATAAAGAAGTTTATTCTGCTAGCTAGCAAACTAGAACAGTACATAAAACAGTAGTTTCATGGGGGGCCTGGGTGGTTCAGTTGGTTGAGCATCAGACTTGGGCTCAGGTCATGATCTCATGGTTCATGGGTTCGAGCCTTGTGCTGGGCTCTGTGCTGACAGCTCAGAGCCTGGAGCCTATTTCAGATTCTGTGTCTCCCTCTCTCTCTGCCCCTCCCTGCTAACACTGTCTCTTTCTCTCTCAAAAATAAAATTAAACATTAGCAAAAAAAAAAACAAAACAGTACTTTCATATCTCCTATCAATGGCAAAAGTATCTCAAAGACCTTAAATCTGCTGTAATCCTAAATGACAAATTTCTACAGATAAGAGTTTGAAAGGTAACTGCTTTTTCAACTTTCATCACACTACCAACTGAGTTTTAAAAGCACAGGAGCAGAGCAGAGTGGAAGAATCTGGAGTGGGCTGAGAAGACGCGGGCTGAATCCCCATACCTGGAAAGACTCTTGAGGGCTTCGTGGGACCCCCCCCACCCCATCCTCACCTTTCTCACCCAACCCTCAGCCAGAGCGGCCCTGCACTCATTTGTTTCTACCTGTTGAATCCAGCAAAAATAAAAAGGACAAAGGAAAAGCACCGTGTGAGCTCCTTCAGGATTAAAATTGAATTTCTTCAGGTTAGGGAGGAACCAATGTAATGCTTTGTCTGTTCTTCTCTGACTCTGCATATATGCCTTCCCAAATCCACTTTGAGATTTTTTTAAAAGATTTTAAAGTGATCTCTACATCCAGTGTGGGGCTCGAACTCAAAATCCAGAGATCAAAAGTCACATGTGCTACCAAGGAAGCCAACTAGACGCTCCTTCCCAAGTCCATTTTGAAAAGCAAATATGCTATAAATCAATTCGTATGGAAAACAAAAGCTTCAAAAATGGTCTGCCCCAGGGTATATATTCCTAAATATACTTAAATATGTAAAATACTACTTTGTTAATCAACACCATTTATCTAGAATGGCTTTCTTATCTGCCTAGGCATAAAACTGACCACACAATAGTTACAGGAGTTGAAGAAATACAACTTGGAAGAATCTACCCTTGAAAATTTGACCGAACGCCACAGTCCTTTATAACAAGCAATACAAAGCTTTTTAACAGCAATGCTGTAATCGGCAGTGGAACAAACAAAAATGAGCCCCTTCCTGTGTGTAAAGGGAACGCTGTACAATCACTCTGAGAGAGAGAATGGTAAATTGCACTGAGGTGGGGGCCCCCTGCCCCCTGGTCACACCGGAGACCCAGGGACCCCTGCCCCTAGTGCACTAGCTGACAGGATCTCTATTTGTGGTTTGTTTGAGTATGTTCTGGCCACACTAAAAGTACTTGTAAATATTTCTACTGCTTCCCTTTAGGGAAACCCAAGGCTCGGTATAAAATGTGATTCTCTCATGCTTGGGGCCATTAGGGTAAACGTGCTTCGTGTATCCCACTTTAAAAGTTAACTCAGGAAGAGGTGCAGACTCTGGTAGACACAGTCTGCCTTTCTTCCTGCTGTCTGGTTAATGTAGCCCCTGGCTGCTCCGGAAGGAAGGGGGGGAGATGGACCGGAGAGCCGAGAGACGGCCGGCTGGTGCGAGGTCGGATTTACCCCCAGACTTGCCCACCGTCCTTGCCTGAAACAGGCTACATGTCGCAAACGGTGCCCACACTACCTTTTGAGTTAAAAGTCCCCAATACAGATGCTGACGATGCTCCACATCTCAATCTAGATGGTATTCACTTGAGGATTATGTAATACGTATTTGTGAAAATTAGTGGGATACACTTAAGATTTCTGTATTTTATATCAAGAAGACTTTGAAAATTAAGTTTCAAGAGTTCCAATATAGACTTAATAAATAACAGGGGATGGTATCAATTCATTCCCTTTGGGTTTTTGCCTCACTAAGCTTTTGCAATGATCCTGACCTCTCCAAATTCCAGCCACGCTCCCTTCTAATATCCTTTATGCAGCGCTAACACATTAAGACTTCCGAAGGTCCAGATCTGGTCAAATCACACCCCAAATATAAAAAAAAAAATCCCTGTTTTGTTTTACTGATGTCCATTGCTCACTGTCTACAAACCCCCCGGCCTGGCACCCACGCCCACACCTCACCCCAGGTCAGCCATGCACGTGGGCTCAACACGCGCCACAGTGGTTGTCACTGAGCCCAGCCGCTGCCAATTCTCCACCCGACACTTCAGTGCATTATCCCTTCTCTACTTCCATCCCTGTCCAGATTTTCACCTCACGCTGTTAAAACCCTAACCATTTCTGGGGCGCCTGGGTAGCTCAGTCGGTTAAGCATCCGGCTTTGGCTCAGGTCATGATCTCACGGTTTGTGGGTTCGAGCCCCATGCCAGGCACTGTGCCAACAACTCAGAGGCTAGAGCCTGCTTCGGATTCTGTGTCTCCTCTCTCTGCCCTTCGCATGCTTGCTCTGTCTCTCTCAAAAATAAACAATAAAAATTGTTTTTAAACTATATCCATTTCTTTCCAGATTCCTCCAAATGGATACTGTAATAGTAACAGCGACAAATATTGGTTTCTGTTTGTTCATTAATAATGTTTTAATACCTTTTATCACGTAGAATATAAGCTCCACGAAGTCAGGGCTAGTTTTATCCACTGGTGTATCCCATAGGCTTGGAACAGTGGCTGGTACATCGGAGGTGCACAGCAATTACTTACTGATATAATAATAATGACTTTCACAAATAAGCACCTGTTTCCCATACACTGTGCTTTATACATATCATTTCTATTCCTGAAAACAGCCTTGCAATATGTATAATACAAGCCCCACAATCTAGATGAGGAAACTACAGTTCAGAGATGTTAATGGGCTTGCCCACGGCCTCCCAGCTCAGAGGAGTGTAGAACCTCGTCCTTCAAATTCACAGGAAACCACGTATCCCCACTGCCCGAGATGGCAGTTATGTCGCAGCCTGTCCTCTCCTGCTAGTTCCCGTTCACTGTGAGCAGAGAGCATATTTACCAATCACGGATCCTCTGACGCACCCAGCCCACAGCTCCACAATGAACCTGGGGGCTCCATAAATATCTAGTGAGTCACGGAAGGGCAGGTGATAAAGGCGGAGAGAGTATGATTTAGAGAGTCTTTTTCAAAAAAAAAAAAAAAAAAGATTTTTTTAAACCTGGAGCATGCAAGATACATAAAAGAGCGCTAATTAGTACAAGGAGGCAAGTTAATTAGAAAAAGGAGGCGGTTCACACCACGTGTACCGGGACAGTGGAGAACAGCCCTGTGTTAGAAGGGGCTCCTGGGAACACAAGTCTTTATTGTACAAAAATGAACTGCAAGGCTCAAGGGGCAACATCATATTGAAGGCAGCTTATTTTCTTGTACAATTTGGGGGGAAAAACCAATTTAGGCTGGACTGAAAGATTAGATGAATGTAAACATGACGTTTCGCAGAAGAAATCATCCCAAACATTTTACTCCGTAACAACCACGTCCCTCTATCACAAGTGCTGAACTAGTGGATTAAATGAAAAGCCACCGCAACTTACGAAATCAAGCAAGTTCCCTGCTTTAGGCTCCCAGGAAGCTCAGGGTAACTCGCTGCCAGTCACCAGCACCGCTGCACACAGCCCGCCTCTCTGTCGCGCTCCACTAAACTGCTCCTCGTGTGCATTTTTTTTAATGTTTTATTTATTTTTGAGAGAGAGTGTGAGCAGGGGATGGTCAGAGAAAGAGGGAGACACAGAATCTACAGAGAGGCTCCAGGCTCTGAGCAGTCAGCACAGAGTCCGAGGTGGGGCTCGAACTCATGAACTGTGAGATCATGACCTGAGCCGATGTCGGACATTTAACCAACTGAGCCACCCAGGCGCCCCTCCCCGTGTGCGTTCTTACTTCCCTCCTCCTGAAACCCCTGCTCACATCTGTGACCCCTTGCCTCCCCGACTCAGGAACCACCTGAAAGGACATTTCAGGGCACACCCATCTCTAAAGTGGGGGCTACCCATACCCTCCTCTATTAATAAATACTTATACAAAATGCTTTGTGTCTTTAAGGGACAAGAATTTTGAGCGGCTATTCTAGAACATGCTAAAATGGTTACGTCACGAAGTTCATTCTGGAGCACTTGAAAAAAAATCATACAAATTGGGTCATTTTTCTCCACTTCTCAACAACAGAAAGCAAGATTAAAGCTTGGTAAAAATAAGCCAACTGGTAGTATAAGGATATTTGAGTCCTGTAAGTACATCAGAGGGAAATGTTTTCATGACTTTAACCTCTATGAGGTTTTCAGACACCTCACACTTTACCTCTAGACCTCAGTATAGGCTAAAGAGAGACCCTGTGACTGAGCCTAAGCAATGATAACAATGACAACAGCTAACATTTCCTAATAAGCATTTAGTTTTGTGCCAAGAATTATCAAAGCATTTGATATGTATTATCTCACTTACTCCTTAACCATCCTAGGTGTAAAAACATCTGCGCCAAGTGTGTTTGCTGTGAAAAGATTTGGACCCCTGTATTAATCACTACAGCCTGTTCAGGTTTCTGTAGCTTCCTGAGTCAGGTTTAGTAAGTTAGAGATTTGTCTACTTCACCTACAATTTAAAATGTACTACTGGCTTTAAGTTTGTTCGGGGTGCCTGGGTGCCTTAGTCAGTTAAGCGCCCAACTTCAGCTCAAGTCATGATCTCGCGGTCGTTGAGTGCAGGCCCCGAGTCGGGCTCTGTGCTAAGGGCTCAAAATCTGGAGCCCCTGCTTCGCCCTCTCTTTCTGCCCCACCCCTGCTTTCCTTTACTGTGTTTATTTGTAGCTTTTCTCCATTTGTTTTCCTTGACCAATCTTGGGAGAGAATGGTCAGCTCTATTAATCTCTTCAAAGAACCAACTTTTGGCTTTCCAGATCCTGTCTAGTGTACATTTTTAAAACATTTCCTCTTAGTCCTGGTATTTATTTCACTATCTTGTATTTTCTGTGAGTTCCTTTACTACCTTAGGTTGGATGCTTCAGTCGTAGGAACAGAACCACTAAGAAGGAATCCTTTACAGGAATTAGACCTTACTGGTATGAAAGGTGCTAGGGAAGTGAAAGCGGTGGTCGCTCTTCCCAAAGCCCCAGAGTCGGGAGGAGCAGTCAGAGTCTGTGTGCAGGGAACTCCAAGGTCAGTCTCCCTCTCCACCATGGAGGCTGCAGATATGGGGAAATACATGGCGGGAAAAATACGTGGCGGGGCCTCAGGATCCACTGTGAATCCACAGTCAAGAATCTGGGGGTGGTCGGCCAAGGGGAAGAAGCGCCGGGCGCACACAGCAAGAGAAGGAGGACAAGTTAGAACTTGCCGTCCCCTCCCCTGCTCTGGCCACTGCTGGGTCTCAGCTCAAGTTCCTTCCCCCCACTCCATGTCCCCATCTCTTCCTTGGGCTAAACAACCTAGAACTACACACAAGGAAGGAGATTCAGGGACATGCAGTTCCCAGTTTTACCAACGTGACAACAGACAGAAATAAAACAGATGCTTTCGTCTCATTAATTTTCAGCCCTCTTTCACTCCCAAGCAAGCATGTGAGGGTACACACTTCTAAGTACCATTCAGCTGCATCCCACAAGTTTTGACCTGCAGTGTTTTCATTATTATTTATTTCTAAGTGTTTCATAATTTCTGTACTGGCTACTTTGTCTTGTGATGTGTTTGGATGCGTGCTTCATTGTTTCCAAACATGAGGTTTTCTCCAGTTAGCTTTTGTTACTGAGTTTTTTGTTTTTGTTTTTTTTGTGTGTGTGTGTGTGTGTGTAGAATACAATTTTATTGAACAAATGGTTACAGTTTAAAACACTTTGATTTTCAAAAAATGAATTTAGACTAATTTACCCCAAAAAGAGCAGAAACATTGCTGATTTATTTTAAATCTTCCTTGCTTTCTGAACAATATCCCTTTTTGCTTTACTTCCTAGTCCTCAACTCTTTTTTTTTTTTTTGCCTCTTTGATCAACTATTACAATTGTTTTAAATTTTTTCCTTTTTCTTAAATTTATTTTTTTTAATTTATATCCAAGTTAGTTAGTATACAGTGCAGTAATGATTTCAGGAGCAGAATCCAGTGATTCATCTCCTACCTATAATACCCAGTGCTCATCCCAACAAGTATCTTCCTTAATGCCCCCTGCCCATTTAGCCCGTCCCTCCACCCACTACCCTTGTTACTGAGTTCTAACTTACTTGCAGACTGTTTGGTTTGTATGATGCCAGTCCTTTTTATTTCTTGTAAGTTGCTTTATGGTACAATTTTCTTAAAATATTTTATGTATCCCTTAAAAGTATGTATTCTTCAGATGTTTGATACAGGATTCTTTATAAGTCTTTTGCATCAAGCTAAATACTGTGTTCATTGTGTTACTCATTTTTTGCCTCTTGATCTACCAAAGAATGAGAGAGAGAGACAGAGACAGAAACAGAACGTTAAAATCTCTCCCTATGATAAAAGACTGTTTTATTCTTCCTTGTGATTTCAATAATTCTTACTTTCTATATTTTGAAGTCGTAGTATTAAGTGTATAAGTTTAAAATTATGTTATGTTTCTGATAAAATATACCTGTTATGACCTTCTTATCACTAGTAATACTTTTGCCTTAAATTCTATTATTAACATACCAGCTCTCCTTTAACAGGGCTCTGCCAGGCACATAATTTTACATACTTTTAATATGTATGTAGCTGTGATTCTTGTAAACAGCATATTGCTAGAATTTCTAAAAATCCAGTCCAATAATATTTATTAGCTAGAATAATTTTTCCATTTACATTTAATATAATTACTATTATATTTGAATCATTTTTTATCATCTTATTTTGTGCTATGTGTCTTACCTATTCCTATGTTTTTCAAAATCTTTGGATTAATCAACTATTTTATTTCATTTTTGCCTCCTCCACTGGTTTAAAAGCTTATCACTTTGCTTCTAACCATTTAGCAATCATTCTGGAAATAGTGAAATGTATACATTAATGTTTACATTAAACTTAAAATTTTAAAACCCAAGTTTTACCAATTTCTTTACTTTCCTCCAAAATAACAAGTTATATTTAATCATTTTATGATTGATGTGCTATGTTGGCATAAATTTTATTTCTTTTTTTAAACTCATAAGACAGTTAATGCTGGTTCCAATTTACCCATACATTTACCACTTTCTTTGCTGTTTGTTCTCTTCTTAAAATTCTGATATTTTTGAGAGTTCTTTCCTTCTTTGATGGTGACAAATCCTTTCTCACTGATGTAAATATTGCTTTGTTTCATCCTCACTTTTTTTTTTAATGTTTTTAAATTTATTTTTGAGAGACAGAGAGAGACAGTGCGAGCAGGGGAGGGTCAGAGAGAGAGGGAGACACAGAATATGAAGCAGGCTCCAGGCTCTAAGCTAGCTGTCAGCACAGAGCCTGACGCGGGGCTCCAACCCATGAACCGTTGAGATCGTGACCTGAGCTGAAGCTGGACACTTAACCAACTGAGTCACCCAGGCGCCCCGTTTCACCCTCACTTTTGAGAAATAAATTTAACTGGGCACAGGATCACAGACTGTGATTTTCTCTTAGCATGCTGAACACACCGCTCCACTACTTCCTGCTTCTGTCGCTGCTGTTAAACTGCTGAACTGCTCCTTTGAAAGTTATCATTTCTCTCTGACTGCTTAAGATCTTTATCATGGCCTTGTGCAATTTCACCATATGTCATATCAAGGTATGAACCTCTTTTAAAAATTTTCATTTTCCTTGGAATTTGCTGGGTGTCCTGAATCCGTGGACTGATCTCTTTCTTTTCTGGAAAATTCACTCTTCTCCTTAGCCTTTCTTTTGTATTTTCTCTCTTTTTAAATTCTGAACATTAATTCAATCTTCTTTTCCAGTTTATTAATTCTCTCTTCAATTCTGTCTCATCTGTCTTTAAACTGTCTTTGGGGCTTTTAATTTCAGTCATAATTTATATATATATATAATATAAATATATTGTATAAATTTATATATAATTATATATTATATAAATTTTCTTTGTCATAGTGATAGTCTTGCTCCTTGGATAAGACTTTTAACCACTCCTTCTACTTTTTTTTTTTTAATGTTTTTTTAATGTCTATTTTATTTTGAGAGACAGAGCAGAGAGCGAGCAGGAGAGGGGCAGAGAGAGGGGGAGACACAGAATCTGAGCAGGCTCCAGACTCCGAGCTGTCAGTACAGAGCCTGACACGGGGTTTGAATCCACGGACCGTGAAATCATGACCCGAGCCAAAGTCGGATGCTTAACCAACTGAGCCACCCAGGCGCCCCATCCTTCTACTTTTAAACACAGAAAACATACTTAGCTTACATGTTGTGTCTAATAAATTCAATATCTAAAGTCCTTGCAGGTTGATTCTGCTGACTCTTTCATGATGACATATTTTCTTGTGTTTTGTGATTTTTTTAAAAAATGGGAGCTCATATATTTTAGAAACTCTGTGAGGGTTAAATTAAGGCATGTTCTTCCACAAAGTATTTGCATTTGCATCTGCTAGGTGCTTGGAGGGACTACCAACCCAGTACCATTTTAATTCTCAGTTAATGTTTTTCTGACCATCGAGAGAGCGTGAATTCTAGCTGAAAATCCATGAACTGTCTAGAGGTTACACATTTTCTGAATTTCATGTTTGCCCCGCCACACAGTTCTAAGGTTTCCTTGGGGGACCTGGGTTTTTGTTGCCCCAGGTCACCATTACCAAGAGAATGGAGCTTTCATGGTTCTAGTCCCATAAAGGGAAGATCTTTTGCTAATTACATCAGCCAACTTGGGTGGGTTCAGGGTTTTGCCTTCTGTGGCCCTGGAGGTTATGAAAACCTAAGAGCAAGTTTAGGGTAAGTCAGCCTGCTATGCTCAACTTCACTCTCTGGGTTTCCAAATTTCACTTGGTGTTTAACATCTGAGCATTTCTTCCTGTCTTGTCAGACCAGCAGCGTACTGACTAATAATCCATTCCAACAATCCTGTGAGCAGTATGGTATACAGGGAATGAAAACTCTGACACCAAACGGCCCAGGTTCAAATTTCTGCACAGTACTTACTAACTAGGTAGCCTGAGGAAGTTTTTTCAATCCTCTGCCTCAATATCCCCACCTCTAAAATGGTAATAAGTACTTGCCTCAATGCGGGTTTGGGTGAGGATTAAATGAGTGAATACATATAAAGCACTTAGACCATGCCTGGCCACAGCCAGCACTCAAAAAAAAAAAAATGTTGCTGTCATTTTCATGAAAGTTAGATGGCTGGAGACATACTGAAACCTTACAATGCAGAATCTGACTTTCTGAAGTCATAATATCGTTCCTTTATGCTACCATTTTATAACATCAATTTCTGTAAACTGTAACTCTGCATTAACATTTCTGCCAAAGCATTCATTTTTATGAAACTCCTAGTTAAGAAAACATACAATACACATAAAAATATATACAATCATGAATGACAGACACACTTCACTGAACATTTCTATTTATCCACTCTTGTCATTGAAGACAAAGAGAGAGCACAATGAAATTGAAAGGCATAAATTTTAAAAACCCAGAGAGTAATTTTCATGGAGTCTAAGAAGGGTGCCTGCTGCTGCCATCGGGCGTAAGGTAAGCAACTACACAGTCTGGTCATGGGAGCGCGCCCGGGGCTTGTTGAACAGGATGGGCCCTTGCTCTTCCTAAGTTGTATGAGACAGAGGTACACAAGTAAGAGACATTAAGAGTATTCAGGCCCACAGTGGCTGTTAGGATGTCAAAAGTCAACATATTAAAAATCATGGAAAAAGGCATACACCGTTCAGTCTTTAATCTTCTAATAACCAGAGACGATTTTGTAAGACAAGTACTTCTTGATTTTAGTATGTGCTCATTTTGAAAATAAAGTGTCAAGAATCAATCTGTCATGAGCTCAGTTCTTAACTGAGTATTCCATTCACACTGCCAGCGTTCTTCAGTTGCGAAGTACAGACTGATTCCCCCAGGTGAAATCAGCTCCTTTTGATTTATCACTATTCTTAATGACAACAAACCAGAACATCTTTGGCTAATTTGGAATTTGGGTTCGTGCCAGGTATTAGTTTATCATGGCTCACCTCCAAGTTCACCCTTTAACACCTGCTCTGTGATAATGAACTAGACTCTAAGCGTTTCTTTAAGGTGAGTTCAATATTAGGCTTTGCCAGTAGAGGGCGCTTCAAGGACGCTGCAGTGGCTCTAGCAAACGGTTTTTGCATCTTGGTCCCTTAGCAAGGCACACAGAAGAGAACATCTGAAGATCCTCTGTGCTCCCGCCAGGAGTCCAGAGCACGCAGTCCCACAGTGGCCATGGAGGGCTGTTCTGGGCCCAATAACCACCTCCCCACCGCCCTGTTATACCCTGCACACTGCAGTTCTTGTACCCACTGTACCCCAATTCCCTTTGCGCTTTTGGCCCATCAGCTTCAGCTTGCCTATGCCCAGAGTGTTGTTTCCAGCTAGTCCAGAAACTGTGGAATGGCAGTGGCCCAGGCAAGCTGCAAGCCTCTTGCCATCCTGGTGGGCTGTGTCCATACCCTTTCCAGTGAGGTCTGAACTCCAGTCGCAGGGAGGGGTCCCCTAAGCTTGTCCTTCCTTAGGTACCCTCCTTCAGCTCCAGACGAGCCTTTAGCGATCTCTTTACACCCCCTGGTTACTCTATCTTAGCTGGATAATTCTTGGTTTTAGATTTTTTTTAAGGTAATCTCTACCCTCAACGTGGGGCTCACACTCATAACCCTGAGATCAAGAGTCACATGCTCCACCGACTGAGCTAGCCAGGCACCCCAATAATTTTTTATTTTACACGTTCCCTATGTGAAGGGTAGTGTGGTCTCTGTCTCCTGGCTTGACCCAAATTAGTACTTGACTCTACATTTCTGAATTCATCTAGCCATTTATTATTTTGTCATCATATACCACTCCCTCCGTCGATGCCCAAAGTGCTCTTTCCATTTACATCACAGCTAAATGTTGGCCAACCATACTCCTCACATGTTCTGAAAATTCTTGAATCATTCAAGATGACAGACAGGGTATACTTGTATTATATGAAAGAATTCCAAACTTAGCGCCCTACCTACCCAAGGATATCAAGTCAAATTAATTATTTCATCCTTTTTATAAACCCTAGTCTTTCTTCCTTTCACAAAGAAGGGATGGTCTTTGGTTATAATTTCAAAATAACAATTAGAAGACCACACCATGCCTTATTCTAATGCATTTAATTTTGACAGGAAATGACAGGTCCTAATCACTCCCTAGGTAACAACTTGCAACTGATATACTAGAAGTCACTTAAAAATACAGGTTATTTGTCCATTTGTTTAATGTTCTTTGAGGGTCCGGTATCAGTCAGATCCTAGACCAGGTACGATGGCATAAAAGGATGAATGAGGCACAGTGCCTTCTGTTCAGTGGAATAGGCCCAGAACATAGGTGAAAAGGTGTGCCCGCCTGGCTCAGTTCATGACTCTTGATCTCAGGGTCGTAGGTTCAAGCCCCACGTGGGGTGTAGAGATTACTTAAAAATAAAATATTTAGGGGCACCTGGGTGGCTCAGTCAGTGAAGTGACCAACTCTTGATTTCAGGTTAGGTCATAATCTCACAGTTCATGGGTTTAAGTCCCAAGTTGGGCGCTGCACTGACCGTGCAGAGCCTGCTTGAGATTCTCCCCCTCTCTCTGCCCCTTCCTCACACTCTGTGTCTCTCAAATAAACTTAAATTTTTTTTAATCTTAAAAAATGAAGAACATAGGTGGAACAAAAAAGAACAAAAAATAAGGGAGAAGTAGCAGCAAAAAAATTAAAAAGCTTCCCCAAAAAGAAGTGCCTGGGTAGCTCAGTCAGTTCAGTGTCCAGCTTGATTTTGGCTCAGGTCATTTTCACATGGTTTGTGAGTTCGGGCCCCGCATCGGGCTATACACTGATACTAGGGAGCTTGCTTGAGATTTTCTCTCTCTCTCTCTCTCTCTCTCCCTCTCCCTCTCTGTCTCTCAAAATAAATAAATAAACTTAAGGAAAAAAGTTTCCCCCCAAAAATCACCCTTGTAATCACTATTAAACAGTACTGAAAACCTCTTTAGTATTACTGAATGCTCATGCATTTGGGGGTGGGGGGGAAGGAAGAATCAAATATCTTCAGGAGTAAAAATTTAAAAGATTCATACTGCATCCATTTGGAATCAGGTTCTTAAATGAAGAAGCTGAATTAAATCAAAAAATAAAACAAAACTACCTACAGCATGGCAGTTGCTTTACACAAACAGAAAAAAAATATTCTGAGTTTCATTTGCAGTATTTCCCCATATTCCTTGGTAAGGAAAACAAGCACATATCTAGGATTACAAAACTTTTTAGGACATCCAATTCGCCAGATGCAAATAACTTGACATTTTCCAACTGTATTTTCAGTAACATTTGAGATTCCCTCAGTAAATAGTTTCCGATCTATATGCCTCTCTTTGACGTGAGGGAGGCCTCAAGAAATGCCACCGTCTAAAAGTCATCACAATGGAATTTCAAATGTAATGAACTGCATCACAAGTCTATGTAGAGCTTCAACAGGACTGCAAGAAAGTTCTATTCTTTCTCCCCCAAAATAATTCTAAAAGGTCACACCAGTCTAACAGTGA
Source organism: Helogale parvula (assembly GCA_004023845.1). Classification (NCBI taxonomy): domain Eukaryota; kingdom Metazoa; phylum Chordata; class Mammalia; order Carnivora; family Herpestidae; genus Helogale; species Helogale parvula. The sequence continues at coordinate 17,700 of PJEM01012966.1, forward strand.
TAAGTAACTGCCACCACTTTTTTTTAAATCAGGCAATCTTATAAACTATAATTTTTAAAAAGTAGAAATAACTGGGGCGCCTAGGTGGCTCAGTAGGTTAAGTGTCTGACTTCAGCTCAGGTCATGATCTCACGGCTTGTGAGTTAGAGCCCCGCATCGGGCTCTGTGCGACAGCTCTGAGCCTGGAGCCTCCTTCCGATTCTGTCTCACTCTCTCTCTCTCTCTGCCCTTCTCCCACTTGTGATCTCTCTCTCAAAAATAAGATATAAACAAATTAAAAAAAGAAAGAACGGATGCATGCAAAATTTCCATGCATCAAGAAAAACCAAACATATAGAACTAATACCTCTCAATGACCAGAAAAATCTGGCCAAATTTTCACCTTTTAATTTTTAGTCAGTTACTTTCCCACAAAAATACAAATATATTTCAACCAGTAGCATTGTCTACTGTGACCAGCCAGCAGGAGACCAACATAAAATTTTAAAAAAGGAAAAAAAAATTAAAGAAGGAAACTATATCAAAAGCTATTATATAAGAAAATGCTTTTTCAATTCTTATACCACCATGTGAGCAGAAAGCAACATTTCTGGGAAGTGATTATTAACTAGACAAAGAATGAAGAGAGATAGTGTCCTACTCATCACCCACTTAGTAAAGAACTAGTTTTCAAAATGAAACAAATACAGCAACGCATTCCAAAAAGTGGTTGCAAAAGAAATTCCATAAATTTTCAAACGAACCTAATGACAGTTGAGAAAACAAACTGTCAGCAACACTCTAGTTAAACAAAACGTCCCCATGCCTCACGCTTGCCAAACAAAATATCATAAACGTGGGAGAAAACAGGAAGAGATCTTATCATGTAATCCAGTTTCCTTTGACAGATTATGAAATCAAAGCCCAAACAAAAAAAAATTTTTTTCCCCTAAAACTACTCTGTTACTGGCCTTAAGAGCAAGTGGAAGAAACAGGATGCCATTTGAGAGGCAAGAGGAGAAGACGGTGCCTCTACCATTTCTTGACCAGCCTAACATAAGATATCTGAAATGGTCCCATTAGAGATTCGTTCTACAGGACTATGCATTGTATCTCAGAATCTGGGAAGTTGAGAGGGCATTTACAGATCATTTGTCTAAACTCAGTCAAGGAGAATATCTGAATTACGTTTGGATTAAGTTCTTTTAGAGAAATGAATGGGTCTTCTTGACCTCCATAACCTCAGAGCCTGGCAGACAACGTAATAATGCACAAGTCGATTGCTGTGTTTGTGAAAATACCCAAAGAATCAGCCAAATGACTTTCTCCCTGTGTACTGACTGACAGAATTCTCTGGGACTAAGATTCCGGAGAGGTTAAGTTTGGAATAGTAGGAGGGGCCAGAATGGAACCCAGAAACATCATTTGGAATTCTTTCAAATATAGGCAGAGTGAAGAAAGCTCCAGGTAGAGGTGTGGACCAGGGATGCTGAGAAAGTGCCTCAAGAGAGCATTCTGGAACGTGAGATGAGGGAATGGAAGAAACACGCTCTGTTTATTGCACAATGTTTCCCAGACCCTCCCCGGCCAGCGAGCGGACCATAAATGTCACTATCCTGTCCCAACATATGCTGTTAAGTCAGTGCAAGATGACTTAAAAATGTGGCAACTATGTTAGGAAGATTACCAAAGATGTTTTAATTCTTAAAATCTTGTTAACTAGGTTAGTAAAATCAGAACAGTTTAATATGACGGTCGAAAGACAAAGAGGAATCACCAAAACATCTCGTGACTTTTTTCCCCTAGGAAATTGTGGTAGATCAGTCCTTCTGTTTGACCTTCATTGGAAATGGGAAAATGCAGAGTAAACAAAATGAGTGTTTTATTTTTGTGTTCCTTATACAGCCTGGGGCTATTTTTTCTTTTTCTTTCCAAACAACGTACCTTTTAGATCTGACACGAAAGACAGAAAGAAAAAAAAAACAGCCGAGCTTCATCAGATAATTTTACTTGTGACAAAAATACTGGACCAGATGGACCGCACACTTGCCAAGAGCACGATTAAATGTTCACAGGAGGACCGCTAGCGTAAGCATCGACTGCGCTCGTTCTTCTATCTCTGTTTTTGTTTTTATTCTGCCAAGAACCAAGGGTTTAGCAATGCCGAGGAAAGTACCCCCAGGCAGAGTCGGTCTTTTGCTTAGCACATTACCTAAGTGTTAACACCTTGGATGCGTGGAATTCTAACCCAAACAGAGAAACAAATCTCCCAGGCTACAGAATTTCACCAGAGGTTATTTCCCAAATTGCTGGATGCTACCGAACACAGAAAAGGCTCTGTCTGACACAGGCTGGGTCAGGCAGGGCCGGGGGTCAGAAAGCATCAACACCAAACGCCGCGAATTCTCAGATGATACAATAACCGCTCCCCTAAAGTACCGCAGGACCCCCGTTCTCTTCAGCTGTTCCCGTCAAAGCACACGCCACCCCTCCAGAGCACGGCTGCGCTCGCTGACTTTGTGTTGTTTTAAGACTCTAATTGGGAAAGCCAGTTCGTGATGCCATTTTATGACCTGAAGAGATGAATGGCCTTTTTAAGAAAGGCCTTCCCAAGAAACCTACCCTACAGAATCCATCCAAATGATGCCTCCACTCATCCAGACCTAGGAGAAGCGGCAAGTACCTACAGAATCCTGGCAGGGCTCCAGGTGGCATTCCGGACGGATACTTCTGCCACTGAACTCCTTTGTGCCCGCCTCGCCCTTGAATGTGAAGGCCTCTGACAAGGGGCTGCCAGCCATCCTCAGGTGTGAAATCCCCCAGATGAAATAAAAGGAGACAACGCTGGAGTCTCTGTTCCTTTTCAGCAAACGAAGCAGAGGTTTTTCATTTACCAGGCCCGCAGCAGCAGGAGGGAGAAAAGGCTGAGTTCAAACAGACTTGAATGGGGACAATCATCACCAAAAATGTTTTCCCTGCCACTGAGTGTTGTCCGGGGATGGCGACCCGGGCATGAGCAGGACCGAATGTCACTGTAACTGGTTGTTGAACTTGTAGGCGGTTGCTCCCTCAGTTAGCAAACGCGGCTGGGCTCCCAGCCCCCAAAGAATCCCTTCGCTGCTCCCGCCCTTTCCCTGGGGCCACCTCAGCCCCCTCCACAGTCCTCAACACTGAGCTCCTCAGGCGCTGCCCGTACCATGCCAGGCATGCAGTGATCTGATTACCGCCCACCCAAAGGGCACTCCGGGGGTGGGGGCAGGTGATGGAGAAGGGGTCAGGCAAACCTTCTCTTGTTTTCACCCAGCTTAACAGAACGAAAGAAATAAATAAGTAAAAAAGGAAAATTGGGTTTTGGTCACTTAGGAAAACATAATGAATTGGATGTTCAAGTAGGGAAATCAGTTTCAATTAGTGAAAAATCTCAGTGTAGAAAAACGCTGGAAAAGGTTTACAGGTGCTCTATCCAATCTGCCAGCTTTACCAATGGGATAATAGACTTCCACCTGCTGGTCAGCTGTGGCCAGTCTCCTGGTCTCGTGGCCCCTCTCCCGCCTCCCTCGGCTTCTCCAGAGTTCCTTACTTTTAAGACCAACTATTTGCAATACTTTCAAGTGTGTTAGGAACTGGGCTAGGAGGCAAACAATAGGAGCTGTTTTTCCATTAAAATAAAAGTAGGCTCTCGAACCAGCATATCACTGATCAGTAAACACCTATAACTCCTCTTATGCAGGCAGAATGAACTGGGTCCTTTAAGCTGAACATTCCCTATGTTATACAATTTACCTACCGAATAAAATCTTTCCTAAATTGCATAAAGGGCACTTCCCCACAGACCTTGCCGATGATCCCAGGGTCTCACTGCTACGTCAAAGCCATTAGTGAGCTTTGTACTCTCCTATAGCAGGGGCCCCGAGAAGTTCTCACGAGCCAGGACAAGTACAGAGAATGTGGAGATGAAACCTATCCATGCATGCAACACAAACCAGAGAAGTAACAGGCCTAGGAAATGTCACTTAAAAAAAAAAAAAGGAGGAGAGAAAACATGAGTCATCGATAAACAATCTGTTGCCAATTTTGTTTAAAACCATACAAAGCGTTTTAGAGTATTAACAATTGCCCATATTTTCCCTTGGAATCCCAGTGAAGCCGGCTCTGATAGCCAAGACAGATGGCCCAGGCCATTAACTGAGTCATCCCCGTATATGGTTTCAGAATGCTGCCTGACATCACGGCAACTGCACATGAATGAATGTCGCACAAAATATGATGGAGGCCTGCGTTGGGGACATCCCACGGGCTTTCCTCCATTTCTAAGATGTTTCCAGGGCTCTGCAAACCAGGCCCTCAGTCCACAGATCCTCAGAGCAGGGGGACTTCCACACCACCTGCCTCCTGGACAGGGCAGACTCGGGGGACAGTATCCCAGAGACTGAACCAACAGTGGGTGGCGGGGCCGGGAACAGAACCGGGCTCTCTGGGCACCGAGGCTCAATGCCTTTCCTCTCCTCTCCCTGCCTCTTTCCAGCTGGACCGAAAACTGAAACTGCTCACCACTCAGTTGTGTTCACAAGGAGGCTCACGCTTCCTATGTTACTGTTTAATCTGGAGACCTGAGTACCGCACATACATTAGATATTTGTGTCACATGGATTTTTTTTCTTGTTTAGAGGTAACATGAAACATGGCAGGTCCCACTTTCCATTTCACCGAAGATGGCCCCAAGGACAAATGTCTCAGCCACCCCTCCCCGGCCCCGCCCTCTAGCTCCTTGCCTGCTAACCAGTGTTACAAAACAAAGAAAAAGTGTAGCTGATTTGCTGACCAAGGCCCTGAGGTGAGACAGACCGTAGGAGAGCCTGGTTTCCTGTGTCTGGATCACGTTTGAAATCCCTGAAACGCTTCTCTCCACGCCTCCACTGGAATCACGGAGAAAATAAAACTGTGTCCCGTTGTCTCTCATCAGCCATAGGGCTCATGGAGACTGTAAACTTCACAGTTCCACCCAACTCGCCGATGACCCAACCACCTTTGATGATGCCGCCACCGACCGAGCCGAAGTCCTGGACGTCTGGATCGCATCTAAATTCAATCCAATCAGGGGAACCCAAGCTACATGCTCTAACAATTAATTTCCAATTTAAGCCCCTGGGGTCTTTTCCTAGGCATTGTTTTTGTCTTTTTGTACATTGCTACATAAGCAGAAGGAAATGAACTTATTTTCAACCCAGCTGGTTCACTGATAATCATGTGCGGAGGCCCTTAGTATTAGAGTCGGGCACTGATCTCTCTGGGCAGCGGCTGGACGCCGGGCTCCTGGCACTCACAGGCCTACGAGGGAGCCTTTTGCTCAAAAACCTCATCCGCCCCAGATTTTAACAAACTCACACTAGTCTCCGGAGAAGTCCCCGTCGGCCCGGTCTGTCTGGCCTGTGGGTTTCTGCACATCTAATCTTGAGGCCCTCGGCCTGGAGTGAAGCCAGCACCGCGCTGCTCACCCACCGACACCCCTGTGCCACCTCCTCTGAACCGCTTTCCCGGCCTGCTCCCTGCAAAGTGCATGTTGAAACCGGGTCCTTAGATGTGGAGAGCTGAGCCCTGGCAGTAACCCCAGGAGACGGCGGATTTTCTCTTGCTCTGTCCTTGATTGATCCTCACCCTCAAACGGCCGTGAACCTGTCTCTTCGTTTATTTTTAAGCAATTAAAACTAGACCTTGGTATCCTTATTATCATCTGTCTACACTGCAGCTCGGGGGTATTCTCCCGAAGACTTCGCATTATCTCTCCGAGAGAGGAAAGTCCAGAGGCACCGTGCAGCTCAGGAAAACGACCCGCCTGGTCTTCGTGCCTGAAAAAGCCAAACGCTTGAAAACGAGAAGTTGAGAATGTACATGTGGCCACATTTTTCCTCTCCTTTGCTTCCATGTCCACATGGAAAAGAAGAAAAACTGGAGATATTTGCAAAGGTTTTATGAAATATGAGCTTTGGCTAAGCAAATGTTTTTCTGAAAATATTTGGACCATCCAAAACGGAACAGATGTTTTTGCAAAATTTTCCACCGTCCGGTCCCTGCAATCCCTGGAGAGATTCTGCCCCTCGTCCTGCCTCCCGGATAGGCTGTCAGGGGCGGTGGGGCTGAAGAGGCGGTGGGGCTGAAGAAAGTGCCCCAAATCACCTGCCTTTCATATAGTTTTGAACATGCGCCTTTCCCCTCCAAGCCCGTTGTGTCTCGTACTTACTGAGAGGAGGCTCTGGCATTTGAACAGCGCGGTGAGCCAGAGCCAAGTACGGAGCGGGAGGGGGATACCGGATTCTCTCCACGACATTCATCAACAGAGCCTAAAATTTCACAAGTGCAACACTTATTTCTTACTGTATCCTAAAGCCCTGAGGTCGTCTGAAACGCCCCATAAAAGCATGAGGTCCCCGAGGGCACAGAACCATGTTTCTATTCATCTTTGTGCATCCTGCATTACACTGCATGCACAGAGCAGACACTCATTGAATGTGATTGACCAGAATTAAAGCTACAAATACCTTTGTGGGAATAGGGCCATGACCCGCAGGCCTCTGTCTAGAACTGGATGCCAGGTAAAAGGCGAGATGAACAGAGAATTCCTATGTTGGTAAACTTGTATGCTGGTAAATGTGTGAGAAGGAGTTGGTGGGGTTCCCCACTGAAGGTAGAGCCAGCCTCTCTGGACGCAGTGAAGTGTCCTCAGTGTCAGCAAGTGATGTGGTGTGACGCAACGGGTTCCAAGCTACATGCCACACCAAGAGTTGACAGTGTAGGAAAGCCCGGACACCGGAAGAGACTGGAAGCATGTGTCAAGGTGCAGAAAGGACCACTAAATGTTTCCAGAAGAGTCCGGATCACAGCATGCCCCTTTGCAGCTTTCATGACCTTGCCAAGGATACAATACCTTTGGCCGACACATGTCTGTCAACCACAACAGGGAGTGTCTACGGTTTCCTCGCTAAATTCAAATTCTCCTGAAAAAATATCTTTAATCCTCCTCCCAAACCCACTTTTACAATTAAACTTTCATTTCTTTCAAATGGGACCATTTGGAAAGGTTTTGGTTTTTTCAATAAACATATTAATACACAAATGTTAATACTTTCCATAAATGTATTTTTAACCCAGCTCCCAACCTGCCAAGATTTCTGCCAAAGCTTGCACTTACAATCTGCCACCCACACACAGGCCCCCAGATGGACCTTCCGTCCAGGGACAGCCTTCCAGCTGATTAAACGGTTTGGAGGTGATGACAAAAATATGTGTGCTGTACAAAACCAGGCAGCACGGAAGGGCACATCTGTGATCAGAAAAGGCACAAGTTTGCAGAGGAAGCTGCTTTCGATTTGCGTTCTGACTGCCAGTTTCCGAGGGAGAGGGTGGCTGCCCCAGATGCTCACGTGGCACAGCGTCCAGAGGGACTCGATGCTTGATATGTCCTTCGTAGTTCTTATTCCAAAAATACGGAACAAAACTACCAGCAATAAAAAGCAGCTGATTTTAACTTTTTTTTTCTTCTCGTCAAGAGACAGCACATGCTAAGGAAGAAATGAGTGATCCTACAACCGTGACAGAAGTCTGAAAACATGAGAGCACACGGGACCTGTGTGACATACGTCTTGTGCTCTAAAACCTGCCAGAATGAAGAACTTCCGAGAAGGCGCATGAAGGAGATACTTCTTGCTCGCGCACACTGAGTCCCACTACAGGGTGGTGGACGGGCTTCACACACAGTTTGTATCTGAACCCCGCATCTGTTAGACCTGCCCGGAAGCCCTAGCTATCAGAGCCCTTGCATTTCAGTGAGAAAGCGTGATAATGTTGTCAACCAGGGTGTGAAACTGCCTTGAAACAAACTGCTGTAATCAACTTCCCCGACCAACTGAACTGTATGCACGGCGGTGTGTAATAAATAATTAATGCCGTTAAAAAATGGCACGAGCCCACTACAGAATGTCATCTGTTCAAGCTGAAGAATAAAGTTCCTTTTTTTTTGAGAGACAGCGCGAGCAGGGAACAGTCAGAGAGAGAGGCAGGCACAGAATCCGGAGCAGGTTCCAGGCTCTGAGCTGGCTGTCAGCACAGAGCCAGACACGGGGCTCGAACCCACGAACTGTGAGATTATGACCTGAGCCGAAGCCAGAGGCTTAACTGACTGAGCCACCCAGGCGCCTTGAATAAAGTTCATTTAAAATAACTGTTACCATATTTCCTGATAGGTATGACTATCTGCGGCTCCATGATAAAATAGCATAAAACAGCCCTGGAAGTCTAGTGTTGGGTGTGAACTGGCAGTGCTTCGCCTTTGAGATAAATAACCCCCGACATACACATTTTTTGCATATAATTTTTTTAAAAGCCTCGACATAATTGTAGAAATGAGAAAGAAAAACAAAGAAAATATAAATCACTCTATTCTCTTTCACCCCACAGAAAACCGATGGGGAATTTTTTAGAAGTACAGATACAAACACTTAACAGCAGCTGTTTCAAAGAGTTGAGGTTGGATTAGGGAATAATACCTTTCTTTATACCATCTAAATCTTTTATTTTTATCACATGCATGCATTACGATGTTAATGTTGTGAGACTACTTTAACAGGCACATGCACATACCTTCCAGACTTTTCTCTGGGTACATATTTCTAAAAAGCTAAAATGGCAATTACACTGTGTGAATGACCAAAAAAAAAAAAAAAAACCCCTGTATTTAGGAAAACCAGAAAGACAACCTTTCATTCCCAAACTCAGGGAAAACTCTAGCTGTGCCCCTGTATGAAAATAAAGGACTTTTATAATTAGCACTATCTGTAGAGGGGGAGGGGAATGTGTGACTCGCTGTCTTTCTTGCACACAAAACACGCCGTAGTGTTTTCTAGATTTCACTTGAGGGGGGGGGCGGTTAGAGAGGATGGGCCGCATCCCCTCAGTTTCTAAACAAGCAACCAGTATCTACAAAGGTTACATACGCAGAGCCAGTAATGCCAGAGCCTGGCTGGGGACCCAGTGCCCAGACTCCACCCCACCCGGGGGGGGAGGAGCTGTTACTTGTGGGGCTCTTTCATACATGCCCTTTCATTTCTAAGATGGAAGGTCAGTCCTCAGATGTGCCCTGCAGTGTGGTGACTTTACACGAGAAGGCCTCGGTTCGCAAATCAGAGTCCTGAGCATTCTCCCCACCTGACTCTTTGAGTCTGAATCTTTGCATTTTGCTTTATTTTCCTTTTCAATCAAAGCAGTTGAGCTGGGCTTAGTCTCTTAATGGTTTTCCCTAGAGCGCTCTGCCCTGCGCAGTGGACACTTTTACAAGGTGCGCTGAAATCCACCAAAGTCTACTCCCTTTTGAGGACCCCTGAACCCTCATGCGTCCTCACGCTGAATATACCTGTTAACGTCCCCGACTTCATGTCTGCATCATCCTCCCTGCCTGGCGACCCCAGGAGGGACGACCGCTCTCTGCTGTGGCCGGTTTCAAAGTAACTAACCTTCCACGCGCACGCGCAGAAGCCCCTGGATGTGCAAATTCCTCTCTGTGGCAAAGGGAGAGAAGGTTCAAAAGCAACCTCACGATTGCACGGTCAGAGGGATCGATAAGGAGCAAAACATAATAAAATAATCACAACAGGAAAGAAATTGCATATGAAAAAGGAACCCAGCTGCCAAGATGCCCAAGAACCTCAATCACTTATGTTGGGAAAGATGCTCAAAAAGAATAGTTTCCTTTGGTTAAAAAAAAAAAAAATCAGAGATGAATCCCCTCCGATGTATTCTATCGCTTTCTATGCTTTATAAAAATATAGTTAAGTAACTGTATTATACGGGAGTCACTGCAAAATTTCAAAGTGCCTCATGTTTACCTAGGCAGGGCTGTTTTTTCAGGTTCTGGAAGAGGATGTTTAAGTTATTTGGCCTAAATACATTACTTTGCCCCAGATAAGTTAACAAGTCCATGTCATGATGTCAAAAGAAGGGCCATTAAATGTTAGTTCACTGGACGAGGCTCACTTGTGGCTAAATTTAGTAATTTTTCCCCAATTTCTTTTTTGTGGTAAAATACACAAAACATAAAATGTACCATCTCAAGCATTTTTAAGCATACGGTTTAGTGGTACTAAATACATTCATAATGTTGTGCAAACACCACCGCCATCACCTTCAGGACTCTTTTCTTCCTGTAAACTGAAACTCTATACCCATTAAACCAGAACTCTCTATTCCCACCCCCTTGCCCATGGCAAACACCATTCTAACTTTCTGTCTCGGAGTAATTATTTTTTTCAAAGGAATAATTCCAAAGTTGGTAGGGCTTAAAAGTGTGTAGGGCTTAAGAAAAAAAGAAAGAAATAGAAATACATGCACATATATGCCTACCCATACACAGGCAAAGAAAGAGAGACTTCTAGCCTCCGGAATACACATCAGATTTTTATGGAATACAAGATTCATGGCTTATTAAGCAATAGATATGTTAGAAAAATGACTAAGCTACTGTTCAGCAATCAGGAGCTTATATAAAAATACTTAGATAATTACTGCAATCTTTACATTTTGCGTACTATTTCCACCTTGCCCACTGTGTGAAATTATTTACTTTTCGGCTGCAATTGAATTGACATGATTATACGTGGCAGCATTGTTTTAGGACAAAGTCTTCCACCCCCTGGAGTATCCGTCGTGAATCCCATGGGCCCGGAATGACTTTTTAATGACTGGTCCAAGTGTTTATAGAAATGTCAACCATTCACAACCATATCACCATGTAATAATATCTAGCCTTGAATTATGTCCTCATTTTCTAAAAAGAAATTGGCTTTGAAGGGACAACGGGACCCTGGAAATAAAATCTGCTTTAAAAGAACTCTTCTCAGAAACGAAGTGGGGCTGGGGGGAGGGTGGTTTAGAGCATATAGCCTTTGGAGCCAGGCTGCTCTGGGTTCAAATCCTATCACCTCACTTCAAACTTGTGGTCTGGCAAGTCACAGAGTCTCTACGAATCTGTGTGTCCTCAGGGGTCAAGTGAGTATCTTTGGGGGATGATTGTCTGAAGTGGCAAATGTAAAGCTCTCATTTCTTCTCTCACTACTACAACCCAGCATCTCAGGTGGTAGCAGAAGGGGAGACTTCTCCCTCATAGAACCTCCTGATCCACAGAAGCTCATTTATTCCCTTCAAAGAAGTCATTGACTGGATAGTGAACTGATCTCCCCAAGAATATAAATTACTGGTTAAATAAGCAAGAAAATAATTTTTAAAAATACACATATTTTTACCCTTACTGATTTGGAATGTGTTCTTCTAAATCTTCTCTATGCACCTATAAATTTATATTACAGTGGTTGGGTTTTTTTCCCTCCCAAACAGGATTATGCTATACATACTGTTCTATCAATGAACTGCTTTACTCAATAATATATAATAGACAATATCATTCTCTTTAATGGTTTCCTACAGGGAATATACTTTATGTAAGCATCCTCCATATTCATGGATATCTTGGTGAATCCAATTTTTTTGCTATTAAACAAAAGTTGGGCTAAGTGGTCTAAGTACTTAACGGATTTGAAACTTAATCTGACACTAGCTATCCTGATCGCAGTGACATCACACCTAACTAACAGGAGGGATGAGAGATAGAGAACTTCCGCTGGCATTCTGGGCGGTTTTTTTTTCCCCCCTCTTTGCCTCAAAATGTATCCACGGTGGAGGGATGCCTTCTCCGCATTCTCAGTGCAGAGACAAAGGTCACATACTTAAACGTACATGTTTAGGATTCTAGACTCGGTTTAACTCAAATGGCCTTGATTGGATGGAGGTCCCCCCGCAGTATTAAAACTGCCCTAATTGCATTCTCCAAGCCAGCTGAAGGCTGACAGCTTCCGCTCCCGGCTCATTATCAGAGCACTTCAAGAGGCTCCATTATGAGCAGAGCACCTGGTCCAAATTTATTTCAACGGCCCAGGGCAAAATGGGAAGGTGCTTAATGTTCAACCACAATGGTGACATTTTTATGAGATATCCAAGGTTCAGAAACAAATAAATGAAAGGTTTGAAAGGAGCACGAACAGAAACTGTGACAATAAAAATTCAACATTAATATATCAATTTTAAACCATATACCACCCATACACTTGGGGTAAGGCCAAAGGTTCAATGCAGCCGAAACAGAAAGAAAGAGAAGAGAAAAAAAAGCCAATAGCCAACTCCTTCCATGACAGGCTTCGCTAAAAAGGCTGATCGTATGTTTAACTTAAGGACTTCAGAATGAGATTCGGATTCTGTATTCTGGTTAGGATGATAATTACACTGTCTGTCTGCACTGACGTGAGAAAGGAAATTCAGCCAGAAGTGTTAGTTCTAAATGTCTTATGTCCGATCTTTTCTCTAATTTGCGTACACAACGGCTGTGTTTCTCCATTTTAAAAATTCCCTTTTGGGAACGAATAAGTTAAAGATTCCTTACACAGATGTTTCCATAAGAAAACACTGTGCAAAGATGCATTTAGAGCTTTTTAATAAATGTATAACAAATGTCTCGTAAGAAAGATTTCCCAGGTAGGTCACGGCAGGTCCAAAGTAAACACTGCATCCTACTACATAAATCCCTATCTAGAGACTTCTTGTCAAGCGGGATTTTGCTCTCTCCGGCTGAGTATTTGCAGAGGACCTGGTATGCAGACAACCAATTTTAAAGCCCCGAAACCCAGCTGCACAGCATTAGTGAGCTCTACCCTCCACTAAGAATCCGTTTAAAGAAATGTTTAAGATAAATATTTGTATTTTCTTACTAAACACAACAACGACCCTCCTATTGGAGCCCAAGAAAATGATGAATGAAAAATTATAACCCTGGCACTTTACAATGGGAATGCTGACTTAACTGGAACGATACGGGTTTACTAAACGTTTGGTCTCTTAAGAGAAAGAGGATAATTAATCAACTACACTTGGAAGTGTTTTTCAGCTATTAGATGCTCTCGGTATTGCAGTTTTATCTTTCTCAAGCATTTTCCTTATTACGCCGACCATACAGATGTGCAAACATTAATTGGCCAGACTACAAAGGCGTTAATTATTTTACTGATTTAAAAAGGCAATTAGGCAGCACCTATTTTTCACATATTGATTATACCTACTCTGAGTTTTAGATCTGAATGCAGGAGTTATCAGGCAACTGGAATAACCACTCGCTGCTGTTTGAGCCTTTTATCTTTTTTTTCCTAACAAGTGAATACACGCACTTGAAATTAATTACCTGATGAATCACTCTAACTACCAAAAAGAAAAGTGGCAAAATTCCTTTAGGACAAATTCTGTATGTAAGCCACCCAGCAAGGTGACCACTCATGTAACTGCCCGGAGGCCCTCCAGTGTTAGGTTTTGGAATTTGAGAGCTTAGAAGAATCTTCATCTGGGTGTTCAGTAACGGGATGTTTTGTTTGGTGCTGATCTAGTCTTCCCTGTGCCTTTATTGTGTTTCTGCTGTCTCTTTTGAAACGACTTAGAGGGGTGGAGCTCTCGGAGTCCACAGGGAGTTTCCAAGTGCACCATGGAAACCGGGCGTCATTTGGATTATGCACATCCGGGTCCCGGTTTCTCCTTCACTTTGACCTTTCTCGTTATCCTCTCCATCGACTATCTACTTAAGACCCACTTGCAATACAGATCAAAATAGCTGAGACTCGCAGTGAGGGCTGTTCATGGTGGTCCTGGTGAGGCAAACATTCCCAGCCTTTCCCATCTTTCGGGGACCACAGGACACACAGGCATCTAGAAAGGCTCCACACGGATGCTGTGTCAGCTGAAAAAATTTGAGAACCGCTGCCACAGAACAGATGGCTTTCTAGCTTTTGTACGGCCTCCCAGCTCTACTCTGGGAGGTCACTGGAATGATGATAATGCACCATTTATGGGCAGAGTGGTGCGGTGGAAAAAGACCTAGATTCAGGTTAAGATGTGGCTGCTCCACATGACATTTATTAGCTATACAACTGTATGCTCTAAGCCTTTCTAGCTTTTGTTTCTCCATCTCTAAAATGGGAACAATCATGCCTGCTTTAGCGACACAGAGAACTGCTGAGCCTATCACACACACATGAGAACGCTTTGTAAAATGGAAACTAGTGCTACAAACGTCATTACTCCTGCAAAAGCCATTTCCTTCATTCAATCATCTGCACTGCCCTCTTGTGGTGAGACAGTTGCACTGCTACTCAAAAGGCAAAGTTCTTTCGTGAACCCAAGATTCTGACACTGCCAGATTATTTTTATGTAACTTAACTCTTGATTGTTAGGCAAGTGGAGAAAGGGGCACTTGACATGGAATATAAAAGGTAAAGGATCTACTTGGGTTTGTTTTTACCTTAATGCCATGGCAGAGCCTGAATTTCAGTGACATGGGATGGAAAGAATTTAAGGAAAGAATCCTAAATTTGTGAACGGTAAATCCAGACAAGGGACTCCTACCCATTTTGGGGGGAACTGATCGACAATGATTAAAAAATTGTGGAAAGCATAAAGCACTGAACAAGAAGAGAGCCAGTCTCAGGAGATCAGCTGAGCATTGGTGGGAAGCCTTACCCTCGCCCCTACCTTAAACATAGATGTGCGAGTCAATAGAATTATTCACAAATTATGGACCAAAATGCCAGCCACACATTCACCTGGACCCTAGAACTAGAACAACAGACTGATACCACTTCCTTTCCTTATAGATAAGAAACCTAAAACACAGATAATTTGAAAGACCTGCCTGGGGCGGCTGGGTGGCTCAGTCATATAAGCATCCAGCTTTGGCTCCGGTCATGATCTTGCAGTTCATGGGTTCAAGCCCCGCATCGGGCTCTGTGCTGACCGCTCAGTCTGGATCCTGCTTCAGATTCTGTGTCTCCCTCTTTCGCTCTCTCTCTCTCTGCCCCTCTCCTGCTCGTACTCTGTCTCTCTCTCTCTCTCTCAAAAATAAATAAACATTAAAAAAAGAAAGACAGACAGAAGACCTGCCTAACATGAACCCACTGTGACTGCTGACCCCACCACCGCACACAAGCAGTCTCCTCTAGTTTATCACCTCTTCGCTCACAGCTCAAAGTACACCTTCATGCCCATTTCTCTGTGACACTACTATACAGCAAGGAGAAATACTGAAAAATAACGAAAAACTAAGCCATGGGGAGCAAAACCAAATATCAATATTATCATGTAAAAATTCATTATGGGAAATCATGGAAGAAGCAAGTCTTCAAACGAAAAATTGCTGGAGAGTTCATGTGTGGGTTAGCAAATACTAAAATTACACCAGCGACAGCAGTCAGCTCACAAGCAGATCAATCAGTGCTCGTGGATGGGTTGAGTAAGCACTCACGAACGTGGCTCCACACGAAAATGTTTAATTAGGAAATATTTAATTATACTCACTATGCAGGAGGCCCTGTTTTAAATGCTTTGCTCCTTATAATCCCATCATGATACCCAGTGTGCTGTTAACAGCCTTTATTAACTACAGCATTGGCTGACAAACCGCAGTGAGCACCATAGATCAGAGAAATGGCCCATTAATGAGCGGAAGATACCAAGACGAAATTGTGAGTACGTTGGTAATTGGGGGGGAGGAAGTGCTAGCGGAGGATTTATATTCCTCTGGCCTTCGGGCTGCAGAGAAGAGCTGGCATGCGACACTCACTCAGACGGAGCTGAGTGTCCCCACTCCCAGTAAGCCTAGAACAGAGGGCTCCCCACAATGAGAATGGCTGTGTGAGGAGAGGAAATGCATGCAGATGAGTATTAACTGGAAGACAGGGCAACCCTGTCCAGCTCCAGCTTGAAGGAAGGCTGGGGAAGGAGTTGGAGAGTAGTCTATACCCGCAGAGGATGCACATGAGGGGAAGAATTCAAGAGAATCAAGGGGTAGAATCAAGCTTGCAAGGTGTGGTCATAACTGGCACTGACAAGGCAAGTAACTGTCATGTCCACTAGCTTGTGCTACCCATCCAGGCGGTTTTCGGGACTTGGAAGGGACCTAGGTCTGGAGAGTGCAGTGCCCATGGTCCTGGGTAAAGCTGGCATTCTGCTCCACCCCCAAGCCTTGGTCAGGAGCCTGGCCCAGCCTGGAGAGGGATGCCGGACCAGCTGAAGCAAGAGTGACACGCAGGAACTTAGTAAATTGTAAAGGTCGAGGAGGTGAAGTATTCGCGGAGAAAGATAATATGCATTTATATTTTGTCTTTCCTTTTTCCCAAATAGGAAAAGATTGATATTTCTGTGTATTTACATATAACATAATGACAAATTCTGCACTCTTATACTTTCTTAATAAGAGCATTACAGTTAAGCTCCTATTAATCTATATACCTGGCTGCTAATGGAGTTTAATAAATGTTTACTGAATAAACTAATGACTGAAGGTAATATTAAGGGGCTAGACAAGTTGATTTCAAAAATTACCTTCAACCTAAAAGTGGTACATTTTGAGAGAGCAGGTATGTTTATTATTTACAAGCCCCTGTGCTATTTTAGAATAGAGTATGTTTGAGAATTAGGAGAAAGTATATGGACACATAAAACTTTAAGGACTGGTAAAGCATTCTTTAGGTCTCTGACAAAATGACATGAGATTTGGTAGAGTTTTTCTGGAAAAAGCATGCCAAAGGATCACCTCCTTCAAGACAAAGCACCCGTGGATGTGTGGAAGGGCGGCAGGGGTCACTCACCTTGGCCGCCCACACGTTTGGCCTGTCTGCACCATTCAGTGGCACTGCTGCGCATTCCTCACTGAAGCCTTCTCTTTGGGCTTCCCATCTGTCCTGGTCCATTCGGGCTGCTCTAACGAAATACCGTACTGGGTGACGTATAAACAACAGAAGTGTATTCCTCACAGTTCTGGAGGCTGGGAAGTCCAAGATCAAGGTGCCCAACAGATCTGGTGTCTGGCGAGAGCCCACCTCTTGGTTCATAACCAGGCCTCGCACGGCAGAAGGGGGGCAAGGGAGCTCTGTGGACATCTGGATAAGGGTCCTGACCTACGGATTTCATTAGAGAACTTGACCCTCATGACCTGATCACCTCCCAAAGGTCCCAGCTGCTAATACCAACACTGTGGGGGGTAGGATTTCAACACAGGGATTGGTAGGCGGATGCAAATATTCAGATTATGGCGCCATTGTTCTGCCAGCTCTGTCCATTCCTTTTGTTCTGGGGCAGCCTCCCGCCTCTGTGGAACTCTGGAGAATCCTCCCAGAGGACCTTCCTGCGTGCTCCGCTCATTCCACACGTCCTTTCCTCTCCTGTGGTTTTCGTTAATATCTGTACCGTAAGGCTCTCAGATCTCTTCCTCTAGCTTCAAGTGCCTACCAGACATGTGTACACGGTGAGTCCCCAGGCTATAGTCGGCTCAAAATTGGAGGCATCATACATTCCCCTGCACCTGGCTGGTGGCTCGGATCCACCCAGCTGCCCATCGGGGCTCCTCCCTGGGGTCTTACCCATCACAGCCCACCGATCACCGAGGATCGCTGACATCCAGTCCAGATCCCAGTCAGGACAACTATCACTGGGGCTCTGACTCCAGTGCCCCCCGATCGACTCCATGCTCCGTACGACAGCCAGGGCCAGCTTCCCAGATGCCAATCTGATCACCTCATCCTGACTCAAGGCCTTCCCACAGCGCTTAAAGAAAGCTGAAACTCCTTAAACTCTGTTCAAAGGCCCCTCTGGTGCTGTCGATTGCCCAGGGCTCCAGCCATTCTCCCAGATGAAATCCCTTTCTTATCTACTTTGCATGGGCTGCATTCCCACGTTAAAATGTCTTCCCTTATGCATCCCTCTACCCACACCCCCAACAGCCCCTCCACCCGGCCAATGCCAACCCCTCCTGCAGTTTTTTAGTTTCAGGGAAGTTTGGCCTGAAGTCTGAAACCTACATTCTAGATGCCCCTTTCAGGTGTCTTCTCTTCCCTCAGCGTAGCCCTAGCCTAGTCTGTTATCTCCTATTTCCTTCTCAGCACCCCCCACCTCACTTGTTTATAAACTCTTGCAAGTCCCTAAGTTCTTCAAGGCTGTCGTGTTCACATCGTGCCCCTGGAGGATGGCACAAGGTTTATTTACCACCTGAGAGGTGCACAACCAATATTTACTGATGAAATAATGAATAATTTTTTACTATTTTTACTCCTGAGTACTTGACCTCTGAGTTGTTCATGCAAAATGGGAAGGCCATGGACTTTAGAATCGGACAGCCCTGGGTTTCTCCTTGCTCCACGGCTCACAAGTCATGTGATCTCAGAAAGGCCCAGTACCCAAACCTGTAAGGGCAGAGCAAACCATAGGGTTGTTGTGAGGATTTAACAGCACATCATGGAAATCGCCAACTGTACTGTATTATTGTTTCCCCAAAACTCAGTGCTACAAACTTGTTTATCACTGTATCAATTAACACTATTGCTGCCTTAACCTTCAGGCCATCGGGGACCTTTCTGAAATTCTTTATGTGAGCAATTATTCCAAGAAATAAGGCTGGCCGTTTGGCCGAGCCCATTCATTCAGGACCTGGGGTTATTACTCAGGTAAACTGCTAAGTCTAATGCCTGTTAGCCTAAGAAATGCAGGTGTTGCTTCTCCATTTTACACACTATGGTAGCAAGTCTAACGTAAGGAAGACAGTTTGCTCCTGCCCAGGATGACTGGATGAGAGCAGAAAACAACTATGAGCATATTCTGATGAATGCACTGGGCACTACAAGGAGCGCTGAAATACATTCCAGTCTTGTAACTGCCACATCGCAACCTCTCGGCCGCCTGCTCAGGGTGCTGGAAAAGCCCCCTTGCTGCCAGGGGCTGCAAGACGGCTCATCCTTGTAATGGTTTGTTAGTGATGCCTTCAAGGGTATGTCCTATTTTCCAAAGGGAGGGAAGGAGGGAGAGAGGGATGGAGAAGGGAAAGGAGGGAAGAGAGAGGAAAGAAGGAGGAGGAAAACCTAAAACTTGCCCATCACTGTGAATTTTAGAGTTTTGTTTTACTAATTTTATGGCACAACCAAGACCTTCTTTCCCCTTGAAAGACAAATCAACAAATGAAACCCTCTTTGGTTTGGCCAACTAGTGGCTTCGAAACCAATCACAAAGTTGTGTAAGATGACTTTTTAAATTAAAACCCTTAAGCTATCCAACCAGTCATGTATATTGCGGCAGCTGAGCGCCCACTTCAAAAGTTTGGATTCTGACCACAGCCACCCATCCGACCCCCCTCAAATTTCAACAGAGTTAATCCTGGCTTCCTGGTCTACACTCACAAACTTGAAGAGAAGTACCGCATACTAAAAACCATAAGGGCTCCTTCAGTCCTTCCCTGGTGTGACATAAGAAATCCTGAACTCCTGGGCGCCTGGGGTGCCTGGGTGGCTCAGTCGGTAAGCATCTGACGTTGGCTCAGGTCATGATCTCACCGTTTCTGAGTTCGAGCCCCGCGTCAGGCACTGTGCTGACAGCTAGGAGCCTGGAACCTGCTTTGAATTCTGTGTCTTCCCTTCTCTCTGCCCTTCCCCTGCTCATGCTCTATCTCTCTCTGTTTCTCAGTAATAAGTGTTAAAAAAATTTTTTTTAACAGAGAAAACATATGTTCTGATTCAGAAGGGATGTTTAGCCCTTCTGAATCTTAGCCAAGGTGATTTCATGTTATACCTTCTAAGGAAGGCTCACATAGTTCAAGTTTTGTCCTAGAATTCTTACTGGTTTTGACCTAAAATAGGACTTCACATGGCTGACTGCCAGAAACTCACCAAGAAATTAATACTGAATAATTTTTAAATGTCTTCTGAAATGCACCCTAAACCATGTTTATAATATTGCTTCCTGGTTTTAAACTAATGATCCAACACCTCAGTATTGAATTATTTCCTTAGGAAAAAAGCTGAACAAAATGAACAATAAGATATCCTCTTTATTATTTAAATGTTTTCTCTTTAAAGAATATCAAACTTGAAATGTTTACATGCAGCTGAAGTCTTCCATAAACCTACAGATAGGTAAATGGAACACTTAAGCCTATTCCTTTTTGCATCTCGGTCCCCCAGGACTAAGACCTCATATTCAAAGTGTCATCCCGAGCTATTTTTTATGACCACATTATAAACCCCTCCAAAAACAGGGTTTACAATGGAAGTGTTGACATCATGTTAACTATTGCTCTGCAAACAGAGCCCAGTAATCAAGGCACATGATATTTATGAGCCAGGTAAAAGTCCGTCCCCATTAATCACAGAACCATATTGACAGATTCTAAGCTTGAGGTCCAGCAAAGTTAATGGGTCCCATTTCTTGCATCATCAAGCCCAAGAAGAAAATTTGTGGGCATTGTTGGAATTGTGAGGCCTTGACATTTTTACAGAAATCAGGGAAGCAGGCTTGCTGAAACGTTTCATTGTATTTACACCTGCTACGGTCAGTTTGTGCACATCCGCAAACTAGTAGAAACGAGTTCTCTTCCCACAGATAATTCATGAGATTGACGTATGTCTGCACAAACACGGCCGCTAATGCAGGGCCATTACAATCATGAATTCTCTGCAACCCCTAACTTGCATTGAGGCCACACCAAATCGTGATTAATTACCAAAGGAATATTCCACTCCTAAATTATAATTCAACGTTCCTGTATAAAACTATCTCAAATGTCAGCACTCGGTCTT
Organism: Helogale parvula; assembly: GCA_004023845.1. Lineage (NCBI taxonomy): Eukaryota > Metazoa > Chordata > Mammalia > Carnivora > Herpestidae > Helogale > Helogale parvula. The sequence continues at coordinate 38,372 of PJEM01012966.1, forward strand.
TATGACATCATGCCATCCCAATAATTTGGTTTTACTAGTAAATTCCTATTATACGTTAATAAGGGCTGTTAGTGGCTAAACATCTTGCCTCCCCAGTAATGACTCAGTTGAAGGCAATTAGGGAAGCCAGGTGCAGCTGAGCTGGGTACTCATAAAAGTTTTTAAATTTTACTATTTCCGTTTGATTTTGGGGGAGTGCATTCCAATCTGCCCAAATTAAAGAGGAAGGTAGGGCCATGCTTTCAGCTGTTGTGTGTTCTGACCATCGCGGATAACTTCCTTTAATATTTCTCTGCTTCTTAGAAGCCGATGATCTGAGGAGTTCAGGTTCCACCCAGAGCATCAGTATTTCACGGCTTGTCAGAGCAGTTACACACACACACACACACACACACACACACACGCACACCCACAGGCTCAGGGTAACAGAACAGCACCTTCCTTTAAAACTTTCTGGGGCAGCCCAAGGTAGTAAAATTGATGCATGAAAGAAAGAACTTTACTCACTTTGTTAACATGTTTTTGTTGTAATTAGCTTGGGTCAGTGAAGGAGACATCAAATTAAAGTTTTATGTCATAATAGGAGCGATGATTTTCCCATTACAAGAAAATCAATTTCCTTCTACAAACTACAAACACTACATAAAAGAATTAATGAGTGCAAAGACTTAACACATCTGAAGCAAACGAAAAGGTTGCCTCTGCTGATGACAAATATCCTTAGAAGTAGAATTTTAAAAAGAGTTAACAACCTAAGCACGACACTAGTATGAGGGCGACGTGCCCTGGGAAGTGTGCCCACCAGGATGGCGTGCGGAAAACATGGATTCCTTCAGTTAGCCTTCTATGTTCTTCTTCTCTTTACTAATTCACACTAGTCATTGGGATTTAATTCATTAAAAACTTTTTTTGATGTTTATTCTTTTTGAGAGAGAGAGAGACAGACAGAGAACAAGCAGGGGAGGGGTAGAGAGGGGGAGACACAGCCTCAGAAGCAGGTTCCAGGCTCTGAGCTGTCAGCACAGAGCCCAACGCGGGGCTCGAACCCACAGACTGCGAGATCACGACCTGAGCTGAAGTTGGATGCTTAACCAACTAAGCCACCCAGGCGCCCCAGGATTTAATTCATTTTTTAAAAAATATTTGAGGGGTTTACCAGAATAGGTTAAAAAAAAAGTGGTGCTGCACTATTTCAGAAAATAATATGGTTCAGAATTGCAGTTAGTTTGGAAAAAAAAAAAAAGAATTGCAGTTAGTTTGTATTAACAACCCATTTCCCCATTTTCTGGGGGTAGAGCCAAATAAAATGAAGACCTCACGCATATATTTAATCATCTCTTGCTTTTTAACAGAGAAAATTTTACTGAAGACTTGTTTACTTAGGATATTACACTGCAGAATGTAATCATTTTTACATATGGTTTTTTTTAAAACTTACCAACAAGGAGAATGCCAACTGTTTACAAGATACAAAAAGGATGTCTTTCCTTTTCCTTGATCAATTACTCTCTCATGAAAGAGCTTCTAAAATGCCAGTATTCCTGTATACTTTTCTTCTCCTCCCCGATTTTTCCCTAGTGGGAAGGCAGGAGGTAAAGAGAGGGCTTTGTCAGAGGTCTTGATTTCATCCAAGTAGTTACCCAGGCAAGCCTGCTTCCCAGGGCTATTGCCCTGCCAACGCCTAAACTACACCCAGAGCCCCTCATACAGGTTAGACAGCCTATGATGACAGACAGAGCCTTGAAAACCAGGAAGGGTATCTCAAAATGTGCCCATTAACAGAGCTTAAGGGACACACACAGTTTGCTACAAAAGAGGCCGCGATTTTCTGTGAAAGGGGCAATCATGCATACGGTACAACTGATTGGTGTTCCAAACGTTTCATCACTTTTTAAAGCCCAATTTTTTTCATTTTTCTACCAATCTCTCTTCCATGTAGCTAAATCTTTTTGCTGTTGTTGATTCTGAGATATTTCTGTTAGGAATTAGTTTCCCATCAGGTTCCGTATGTGTTAAAAGGAAATCCAGTAATTGGTTAATAATCGCTATTGGTGGCTCACTCCTCGCCAACAAGGTACAGCTAGGTCGCAGGTAATTAGACCTGGAGGCTCCACTGTGGAAGTGTTTTTCTGTTCCCTAATTACATGAAGAAACCTTAGTAAGTTCCAACTTTAATAGGAGCGCTTCCTGCTGCAGAGATCAAAGCTGGAGGTGAGCGTGATGAAGTCTAGCCGGATTTGTTTGAGTAGTGTCTCCTCTCCCCTCCGCTTCCAAACCCTACCATCCCCCAGAGCGAAGGGGGCCTGTCTCTGTTTTTGGGGGAACAGTCTTCTGATCCTCCTCTGCTGAACACTCTGTTATCTGCACCTGCCAGACCATCATTACTGCACTAAATCACTATTTGCATTCTTTGGCCCCGTGTGTTTCTTTTGTTAGCAGGGATGGTTGTTGGTAAGAGTTTATAAAATCTCTTAAACTATCAAGGGGCTGGATTCCCATGTTAATCCCTTTCTCCTGGGTCATTTTCATTTGCCATCTCTGGTCTAGAAAATTGGTCAAATTCTGAGCACTGCATATATTCATCATGGTGTCAACCACCACCAATTTTCAACAAGAATGAAAATGCTATCCAGGCCGTAGATCCCAGCTGGATACATTCCTGTGAGCAACAGTGGAGAAGAAAATCATACAGAGATGTAAGCAATAATAGTATTGGATATTTAGGGATGCTTAAAATAAATTAAGCAGCCATAGCGTCTTCCTTACACACATGTTAACACGTCTGTCAAAATTATGCTTCTGTAAAAGAAGATAAAGGGAGGCGGAGGAAGAGGAGGGGGAGGGCGTAGAAGAGGGGAAGGAGGAGGAAGAGGAAGAGAAGAAACTCAATGTTGTTGGAATTACACTATTCAGACCAAAAAGCCCATTCTAGATTTGGGCCCCCAAGAACATAACCACAGGCAGCCCCAAATCCATCCTGGGGCCCGTGCCAACCATGAGTCAGGGCTCCAGAGCCAGCCTATCAGGGCTTCGACTCCAACACCCACTGTGGATACTGGGCAAGTTACTCAACCTCTCAACTGTCAGTCACTTAAAGGACTGAACCTCCCTCATCATGCTGTAGTCAGGACTCAGTAAGACACTGACTATGTGTGGTGACAAAGCCTAGCACACCTTATGCGCTCAATGAACCTTCACTGTCCCCATCATCTTCATCATGATGAACAATGATCAGCCCCACATACCAAAGATCTTTATGTCTACTCAGAATGCCATGGGAACACTGGGGTTTCCCCCCAATTTCTTCTACAACTACTTTACTTGCCCATACTTTACCTTATTATTCAAAACGTTAGGGGCGCCTGGGTGGCTCAGTCAGTTAAGCATCCGACTTCAGCTCAGGTCATGATCTCACGGTTTGTGGGTTCAAGTCCCGCATGGGGCTCTGTGCTGACAGCTCAGAGCCTGGAGCCTGTCTTTGGATTCTGTGTCTCCTTCTCTCTCTGACCCTCTCCTGCTCATGCTGTCTTTCTCTCTCTCTCTCAAAAATAAATAAAAACATTAAAAAAATTTTTTTTAATGTTAAACATTACCAAATCAAGGCATAGTGGCTTTTAATATAAATTCTAAGCCAATGTACTTGCCAAAAGGAAGGTCATTTCAGGGTTGCAATGCATTCCTGATATTTAGCATTTTCTATTCTCTGTAGATGAAGAGTAATGGCTAACTTTATATGTGAATCACCCCATCTGAGCATCACAACATCCTCTGAGCCGAGTATTATGACTGCCCTACCACATAGGGGAAAGAAGGAGGCTCAGCTGCGGGACCTACCTAAGGTCACAAGGCCGGTCAGTGACGGAACCCAACTCATGCAAGTTACCCCACTTTTAACCCTACTTTCTCATCCCCTGTCTGTCCTCTTTTCCTACTCACGTCATTGTTGGTTCCTGTTCCATGGATTTCTGTGTATGTGTTTTGGCTGTTTTATTTTAAAAATAATTAAAATTATTTTTCTAATTCTATCAGGTGAAATAAACATTATTATGATTATTCTAGACTTTTGAGAATTGTACTCATATTCTACCAGCCTAAACTTCAAATTTGCATTATGTCTTAAATCCAAGTCCGTATTTTCATGAATATTTAATGTTTCCCTCTAACAGTCATGCTATTTTTCAAGATTATTAAAAACCACAGTTGTTAAAGTAGGTATTCACGAGGCATTTCCCCTTGCCCCAAATATGCTACCATAACAAGTTTACCACCACCAACATTCTTAAAATAGTTCAGATTTTTAAAACTTATTTTATTATTATTAAGTCCACTCTTAGAGACAAGGGAATAAAGTTTTAATTTCTTGCGTGTTCTTAAAATCCATACTAGCCTGAAAAAAATGAATCCTGAGTGACGATCTCACTGGAAATTTACTACATGTGTAATAAGATCAAAGGGAAATCCGTTTAATGTAAAATTTGTTTATGACTTGTGGGTTCTAAAATTTAGAAACACACCACAGCATCCACATCTCTATGTGTGTGTGTGGTCCAACCAGGGAAATATTCTCTTGTTTTAAATTATGAGGGTCCTTGAGTCCCAGCTGACGGAAAGTATGAAGCCTACTTTGGATGCCAGGAGGCGAAAACCTTGTAAAATCAGTTTACCAATAACATTTCATGCAGTTCAAGTGCTGTTACTGCAAGAACCTTTTTTTTTTTTTTTTTTTCTAGAATGGCTTCATTATACACGTCCCTAGCAACATGCAGTCTCCAGTTAGAAGTTAAGATTTTGGGAACCTCTTTGCAATTTCCTTTGTCCTGTCAGCAGGGTATTTGGGGTGTTCTATATGGCCCTATGTGTATATAAGTAAACACTGAGTTGCATATATACAAAAAACACCCAGTGGACAGTAGTTAATATTTAAATGATCAACTTTAGTTTCAAATTATTATTAATTTTTAAATCTGTCAACAATATTCTAAATGCTAGCATCCCATTTTATGACAAAGAAAGCAGAGTCTATGAATTATAACCATAGGAGGGGGGAAAAAAAAGGAAATAGAAAGATATCATTTTCTAAAAATGATACTGCCCAGGGGTGCCTTGGTGGCTCAGTCGGTTAAGCAGCCAGCTTCGGCTCAGGTCATGAACTCCTGGTCCAAGAGTTCGAGTACCATGTCAAGCTCTGCACTGACAGCTCAGAGCCTGGAGCCTGCTTCAGATTGTGTCTCCCTCTCTCTCTGACCCTCCTCTGCTCGCTCGCTCTCTCAAAAATG
>PJEM01012967.1:0-43644 GCA_004023845.1 Helogale parvula
CTATTACAACCAATCCCTTAGAAATACAAGCAATCATCAGAGATTACTATGAAAAACTATATGCCAACAAACTGGACAACACAGAAGAAATGGACAAATTCCTAAATACACATGCACTACCAAAATTCAAACCGGAAGAGATAGAAAGCATGAATAGACCAATAACCAGTGAAGAAATTGAATCCATTATCAAAAATCTCCCAACGAATAAGAGCCCAGGTCCAGATGGCTTCCCAGGGGAATTCTACCAGACATTTAAAGCAGAGCTAATACCCATTCTTCTCAAACTATTCCAAAAAATAAAAATAGAAGGGAAGCTTCCAAACTCATTCTACGAAGCCAGCATCACCTTGATACCCAAACCAGACAGGGACCCAGCCAAAAAAGAGAACTACAGACCAATATCCTTAATGAATACAGATGCAGAAATACTCAACAAGATACTAGCAAATCGAATTCAACAGCATATAAAAAGAATTATCCAGTATGATCAAGTGGGATTCATTCCTGGGTTACAGGGATGGTTCAATATCCGCAAATCTATCAATGTGATCCATCACATTAACAAAAGAAAAGATAAAAACCATATGATCCTGTCGATAGATGCAGAAAAAGCATTTGACAAAATACAGTACCCTTTCTTAATAAAAACCCTTGAGAAAATCAGAATAGAAGGAACTTACCTAAACATTATAAGAGCAGTTATAAGCACAGCTAATATCATCCTCAATGGGGAAAAACTGATAGCTTTCCCCCTGAGATCAGGAACACGACATGGGTGCCCACTCTCACCACTGCTGTTTAACATAGTGCTGGAAGTTCTAACATCAGCAATCAGACAACAAAAAGAAATAAAAGGCATCAGAATTGGCAAGGAAGAAGTCAAACTTTCACTTTTTGCAGATGACATGATACTCTACATGGAAAACCCAATCACTCCACCAGAAGCCTTCTAGAACTGATCAATGAATTCAGTAAAGTCTCAGGGTACAAAATCAATGTACAGAAATCAGTCGAATTCCTATACACCAAAAATGAAGCAGCCGAAAGAGAAATTAAGAAACTGATCCCATTCACGATTGCACGAAAAATCATCAAATACCTAGGAGTAAGCCTAACCAAGGATGTAAAATACCTACATGATGAAAACTATAGAAAACTTGTGAAAGAGATTGAAGAAGACACCAAGAAATTGAAAAATATTCTCTGTTCATGGATAGGAAGAATAAACATTGTGAAAATGTCATTACTACCCAAAGCAATCTACACATTCAATGCAATCCCCATCAAAACTGCACCAATATTCTTCTCAAAACTAGAACAAACTATCCTCAAATTCATATGGAACCACAAAAAACCCTGATTAGCCAAATTTATATTGAAGAAGAAAATCAAAACGGGAGGCATCACAATCCCAGACTTTAGCCTCTACTACAAAGCTGTCATCATCAAGATAGTATGGTATTGGCACAAAAACAGACACATAGACCAATGGAATAGAATAGAGAACCCAGAGCTGGGCCCACAAATGTATAGTCAATTAATTTTTGACAAAGCAGGAAAGAGTATCCGATGGAAAAAAGACTGCCTCTTTATCAGGTGGTGCTGGGAGAACCGGACAGCAGCATTTAGAAGAATGAAACTAGACCACTCTCTTACACCATACACAAAAATAAAATCAAAATGGCTGAAAGACCTGAATGTGAGACAGGAAACCATCAAAACCCTCGAGGAGAAAGTAGGGAAAAACCTCCTAGACCTCCACCGCAGCAATCTCCTACTCGACACATCCTCAAAGGCAAGGGAAATTAAAGCAAAACTGAACCCTTGGGACTTCATCAGGATAAAAACCTTCTGCAAGGCAAAGGAAACAATCAAGAAAACTAATAGGCAACTGACAGAATGGGAAAAGATAGTTGCAAATGACATATCAGATCAAGGGCTAATATCGAAAATGTACAAGGAACTCACCAAACTTCACACTCACAAAACAAATAATCCAGTGAAGAAATAAGCAGAAGACATGAACAGACCCTTCTCCAAAGAGGACATCCAGATGGCCTACAGACACATAAAACGATGCTCAACATCACTCATCATCAGGGAAACACATATCAAAAGCACACTGAGATACCACCTCACACCTATCAGAGTGGCTAAAATGAACAAATCAAGAGACTATAGATGTTGGCGAGGGTGTGGAGAGACGGGCATCCTCCTACACTGTTGGTGGGAATTTAAACTGGTGCAGCCGCTCTGGAAAACGGTGTGGAGGTTCCTCAAAAAACTATCGCTAGAACTCACTTATGACCCAGCAATAGCATTGCTGGGGATTTACCCAAGAGAGACAGAAATGCTGATGCATAGGAGCACATGTACCCCAATGTTCAGAGCAGCAATGTCAACAATAGCCAAAACATGGAAAGAGCCTAAATGTTTATCACCTGACGAATGGATCAAGAAGATGTGGTATATATACACGATGGAGTACTACATGGCAATTCGAGGGAATGACATATGGCCATTTGTAGGAAAGTGGATGGACCTTGATGGTGTCATGCTGAGAGAAGTAAGCCAGGCAGAGAAGGACAGATACCATATGTTTTCACTCATAGGTCTAACAGGAAAACAGGAGAGACCTAATGGAGAACCAGGGGGAGCGGAGGAGTGAGAGAGAGTTGGGGAGAGAGAGGGATGCAAAACTTGAGAGACTATTGAATACTTAAAATGAACTAGGGTTGAAGGGGAAGGGGGAAGGGGGAAAAGAGGTGGTGGTGATGGTGGAGGGCACTTATGGGGAAGAGCACTGGGTGTTGTATGGAAAACAATTTGACAATAAAATATTATGGAAAAAAAACCAAAAAAATTTATAAAATTATTTACTAAGGCTAGGAGTTTTGGAGAAGGGATTCTTTTTTTCCACTTTTTGTTAACTTTAGAATCCTGGCTCTTGAACCAAGTTCCCTTTTGCTGCAAGTTAATACAATATTAAGGAGAGCTGTAGGCTGTGAAAAACAAATGTGTAGACAGTTGTACGGTCCAGAGTTGAGAACCTGGCAGACAGCAGTGTATTAGTCAGGCTTCAATTAGGAAAATAGAAAGCATTCTACGTATTTGTACAGAGGTAATGCAATGCAGGGAATTTGTGACTCACTCAGAGATCAGCATCAGAGAAAGCCACCACCAGATATCATCAGATACAGATTTTAAAATAATGTTTAAGGAGGGGCACATAGATGGCTCAGTCAGTTGAGCATGGGTCTTCAGCTTTGGTCATGATCTCATGGTTCATGGATTCGAACCCCATGTTGCTGTCAGTGCATGCCTGCTTTGGATCCTTTGTCTCCTTCTCTCTCTGCTCCTCCTTCACACACTTTTCTTCTTCTTCTTCTTCTTCTTCTTCTTCTTCTTCTTCTTCTTCTTCTTCTTCTTCTTCTCTCTCTCTGTCTGTCTCTCTCTCTTTCTCTCTCTCTCTCCCTCTCAAAAATAAATATTTAAAAATTAATAAATAAATAAAATAATGTCCAAGAAAAGTAAAGACAAATTTGAGAATTTGGCATACTATATAAAAGAAAGCAAATGGAAAGTCTCGAACTGAAAAATACAATACCTATTTAATGGCAGATTACACAGCTAATGAGAGACTTAATGAACTAAAATATAGAAACTATACCCAGAATGAAGCCTAGGAAGGGAGTGGGAGACAGAGGGATGGAAATGACAGGTTAAGAGACATAGGAGATATGGTGATAAGGTCTAACCTGCCTTTATTGGAGTCACAGAAGGAAAAGAGAAGGGATTAGAGATAACATTTGGGCACACAACAGCTGAAAATTTACCAAAACTGAAGATACAAATCCACAAATTTAAAAGCCCAAAGAATCGAAGCAGCAGTACCAAGGAAAGAATCCACACCCAAATATAACATAGTAAAACTGGAATAAACCAAAGACACAGAAAAAAACCCCCCAACTTAACAGAATGCATTAAACAGGAAGATGAGCAGCTGACTGTTCACCAGCCAGTGTGGCAGTCAGAAATTAGTGGCTTGAAGCCTCCACTGTGACAAAAGAATATGACACTCAACCTAGAATTCTATTCCCAGAAAAAAAAACCTCTTAAAAATGAAAGTGGAATAAAGCTATTTTTAAGCAAACAAAAATTGGAAGATGTTACCACTTAACAGGACAGAATGTTATACAGGATGTTTTTTGAGATAGAGGGAAAATGACCTCACATGGTAAGTTGAAGAGGCAAAGAAAAAATAGTAAATATTTGGATAAATCTCAATAAACACTTGGTATAGAAAACAATAATAATGTATTTCAATACATATCTGTATATCTTTATATATACACAATTAAATTCACAAAAACAATAGCATATAAAATGAGACATAAATGATGTTACAGTATTCTAAGATCCTTTTATTGTCTGGTCTGAACATAAAATTGCCAATTAGCATTAGGTTTTTATAACTCGAGAATGGATCTTTTAATTCCTTGGCCATTAAAAGAAGAAAAAAAGTGTGTAACTTCCAAACCAACAAAGGGAAAACCTGAATAATAGGCTAATTATAGTAGAATCCTAACAGAATTGTAACCCAATCATTAAGCAAAAGGAATTACTACTACAGATAGAGGCTTGCTTCTTAAAATCTCAATTCAACAGGAAGATATGACAATTCTATATTTTTAAAAACTGCTTTAATGTTTTATTTTTATTTTTGAGAGAGAGATGGGGACAGGAGAGAGGGAGACACAGAATCTGAAGCATACTCCAGGCTCTGAGCTGTCAGTGCAGAGCTTGACATGGGGCTTGAACCCATAAACTGTGAGATCATGACCTGAGCTGAAGTTGGACCCTTAACCAACTGAGCAACCCAGGCACCCCAACAATTCTATATTTGCATGCATCTGATAATGTGGCCTCAAATATATAAAGTAAAATTCAGAGAACCATAAGTAGAAATGGAGAGCTCAACATTTGCTTCATTAATTGATGGAACAAGCAGATAGAAATCCATTAAGAGCAGAGAAGATCTGAAGAATACATTACAAACTTGATCTAATGGCTTTATCTAGATAAGCGAACCCAGCATCTCCAGAACACACATTCTTTTGAAGTGCCAATGGACACTTCACTGAGATCAAACACGTGCTGGGCCATAAGCAAATCTCAACACATTTCAAAGGACAGCAATCATACAGTCTGCTTTCTGACCATAATGCAATAATAAACTATAACTAGGGAGTCCTTGTACATTAAAAAATTTTAAAGTACGTTTCTAAATAATCTATGGGATCTGTTGTGACTATTTGTGCTTTCTGTTCTTTCTTCTTTATTACATCAGAGATTTGTCAATTTTAGTACTCTTTCCAAAATACCAACTTTTGGCTTTTGATCCTTTCTACTGTGTTGTTCTCAGTTTCATTAATTTTTGCTCTTGTTTTTGTTATCTCCTTCCTTTAGCTTAAAAAAAAGACAGAATTTAAAAAACAACAGATCAGTAGTCAATTTAACAATAATAATAAGTTTCTATAGAGAATTGCAAAAAGCAAATTGCTTTTTCATGAATCTTTAAAACAACCTCGTGAGTTGCCTCTTTCTCATTTTACAGATGGGAAAATTATAGACAAGAAAAGAAATAAATTATAATTGTTGCATTCACTGGAATACTGGCCCTAAGGTTTGCATCCAAGACCAGAAAAATTTCTCCTGCTCTTCTCCAGGGCTTTGCCCTGTCAACTCCAGGACCTCCTCTTAGCCTTTGAGATCTTAAGGGACACTCACTCCCAAACAGCCATGGTTAAGATGGTGGAGGTGTGGCTCCCACCAACCCTTTCTGCATTATTCTCCAGTCCATCTATTTCCAGGAAAACACGGGTAGGTGGGGGGAAGCAATATGCAAACAGTATGAGTGAGCCGGATGCCTAAGCTGGAGAAACAAGCGTGAAGTAGCCTTTGTTCCAGTCAACACTGGTCACTGGAGTAGAGCTGAAGGCTTCTTCTGCTGACTCCTTTTCCAGCTTGAAAAAGCAAAGCATGTTGGCTTCTTTAGAAACGATGGATTGCTTGCTTAGAAGCAAGATACTGCTGACTAACCAGATCCAATAATTTTTCTGGAATCTCATCTTAGGTTGCATCTGTGTGTGGGGTGGTCCTAGGGAGTTTTTCTTGGCTTTCAGATGGGGCTGCCTTTCACTACCTGAGCATTCTGTTGCTGAAGTCCTGGGACAGGGACCATCACATGGTGAGACTTTCTTACCACACCTGTATGCTAAAGCTTCTCATTCTAGGTACACTTCTGAGGGCTCTAATAACACTAACTTCTCCAACCCTCATTACAACCTAGGAGGTTGCTACTATTAATATTCCAATAAGAGATAGCTGAGGACACATGGCATAAAACAGAAGACCTAATTACTTGCCTAAAGTCATCTGGGAGTAAGTGAAAGAATCCTTATTTGCATCTGGGCTTCATGGTGGAAAGATCATGTTTTGGTCACTACACTACAAGGGATTCACACAAACTCCTTCCTGAACATAACTGATACTATCCACAACCTGAAAAGAACTCCCAGGACTAAATGGGAACACTCAGTAGAAAAAAGAATTGAGTTAAGAAGAATTGAGTTAAAATTTGCCACTTCCTTCTCCTTGTCTCCACTGTGAGGCACTCAGCTGAGGCTGGAAAAAAGGCATGTGAAGACTCTCAGCCCACGTAATCCCCTGGAAGCAATTGTACCTAATTTCTCAAGGTCCTGATGCAGACTTCAGGTCCCCATTGTCTGTCCTCAGCTAACTGGTCCTCAATTGACGCTTGCTCCTTTTTGAATCCCATGAAGGAAAATTTCCTTTGCATTGCATGACTGTGGTACTCAGTACCATTTCACCCCTAGAGTCTCCATACATAAACACAGATGTAATTATTTTTCAGGCTTTCACTAATAGAAATAGAGAGTACATGCCTATGGAAGGCTTTTCCATACTCACTGTTAATTAAGGTTTCCCCCTCCTGCTTCCCACTCTCCTTCTCTCTCCCCTATCTTCTTGCTTCTCCTTCTTCTTGTAGTTCCCAAAGGGCTGAACTCACTCCGTAGTCTTTCCCATATTCCCCACATGTATAAGATGTGAGACCTTTAGTAAGTTTTGTTAAGTTACATTTTTTTCTAGGATTTTTTTCATTTCATGTTAAGATTTCTAACTTATTGTAATGAAACTGTAATATATTACTGCATTAATACTGGCAGCATTTGTAAAATCAAACTTTAGAAAATCTCTGAGATTTCATAGGGCACCTGGGTGGGTCAGTTGGTTAGGTGGCCGACTTTGGCCCGGTCATGATCTCACAGCTTGATGGCTCGTGAGTTCGGTCCACATAGGGCTCTGTGCTGACAGCTCAGAGCCTGGATCCTGCTTTGGATTCTGTGTCTCTCTCTGTCTGCCCCTCACTGCTCTCTCTCTCAAATAAATATTAAGAAAAAAAATTTTTTTAAAGAAATTCTCTGAGACTTCAAACTACAAAGAGAATGGGTGCTTTATTCAAATGGTTGCAACAAGGAAAGTTCTTAAAGGACTGTTTCTCTAAACATGGGAAAGAGAGGGTTTTTATAGGGGAAATAAACAAAAGCAAATGTCCACAGCAGTTTTGGTGGGCTTTGGTCATGTAGATAGCAGTATCTTTCAGAACTGGGTTGTGTTTCTTTGTGATTTGGCTCATCTTATGTTAACATCCTGTTCTCAAAATTGTTGACTCAAGGAATTTAGAAGGATTGGGTTATTCTCTCAGGGAGTCAGGGGGTCAGTGCAGATTCAGAGGAGAAAAATTTGACAGTTCTCCTTATTCCCTCCTTTTATTACTGACTTCGGTTATTTTTCTTTTATCCTTAATCAGTCTCACCAGAAGAAGTTTGTCAGTTTCATTAGTCTTCTCCAAAATACACAAACACACACATTTGGTTTTGTTGATCCTCTATATTGTATGTTTATTTTTCTATTTCATAAATGTCTACCTTTTATTACTTTCCTATTTTAACACTTTTGGGATTTATTCTGATTGTTCTGTTTGAGATGGCGCTCATGTGATTTGTTACTAGGTTTTCTGATTTTCTAAAATATCTTTTTAGGCTATAAGTGTTTCTCTAAGCCCTTCTTAAGCAACATCCAACTGGCCTTGATATGCAGTATTCAGTTCAAAATATTTTCTTCCTTAAACCACGATTAAGAAAAGTATTTATAGGGATGCCTTGTTGGCTCAGTCAGTTGAGCATGAGACTTCAGCTCAGGTCAGGATCTCACAGCATGTTGTGCTCAAACCCCACATTGGGCTCACTGCTCTCAGTGCAATGCCTGCTTTGGATCCGCTGTCCCCCTCACTCTCTGCCTCTTCCCTGCTCATGCTCTCTCTCTCAAAAATAAATAAAACATAAAATATTATTTATAAATTTCTGAATATAATGGGAATGTCCTAAGCATCTTATTTAAACTAATTTCTAATTTATACTCAAGGGAACATATTCCGTATGATTTCAATTCTTTAAAATTTGTTGTGGTTTACTTTATGGCCCAGCATATGGCTAGTTTTTCCCTGGAGCTTCACTGAGATAAAATTCAGTGTAAAAGCATTGTGTAGATCAATTTTTGAAAGTTTCATGTGTGCCTGGAAAAAAAATATATGTATCCTTAATATATCGCTGCAGTTTTCCATGTATATATCCATTAGGTTGCTTGTTAAGTCAGTGTTAAAATCTGTGATTTACTAATTTTTAACATTCTTGTCCTATTAATTACTGAGAGGCATCAAACATCTCCTATCATTATTATGGATTTTATATTTCTCCTTTCAGTTCTGCATATATTTGCTAACTCTTGTATATTATTAAGTATATACTAATTTAAAACTGTTATGTCTTCCCAGTGTTTTCTCTTCCCTGGATCTTTTGTCTTAATGTAATGACTCCCTTTATCTCTAGGAATATTTTGTGCCTTAAAGTATGTATTTCATCTAATATTAGTAGAGCTATGCCAGTGTCTATTGGTTACTATTTCAAGTAACTTCTTCTCATTCTTTTACTTTCAAATATTGTATGTCCTCATATTTAAGGTGAGTCTCTTGTATGTAGCATAGCATGGAGTTTTGTATTTTTGTCCTGTCTACTACAGTGTGGATGTTTATATTTTTCCAAGGTTCACATTTGGAATCCTAATGCCTGGACTAGAGTGTCAGGAGGTTGGGCCTTTGTGAAGTGAATAAGTCATGAGAGTGATGCCCGGATGCATTAGTGCTATTCCGCGACACCCCCCGCCCCCACAAAGAACTTCACAGGCCTTTCCACCATGTGAGGGTACAATCAGAAATCTGCAACCTGGAAGACAGCCTTAACCCAACCGTGCTGATCTCCAACCACTCTTATCTTGGACTTCCAACCTCTAGAACAGTGAGAAATACATTTCTGTTGTTGATAAGCCACCCAGTCTGTAGTATTTTATTACAGTGGCCCGAAAAGACCAAGAAATTGTCTGACAATCTTTGTTACTTAAATTAAATGGAAATATTTATATTTTGGCTTAAGATCTTTTTTCCCTTGTTTTTTTCTCGCTTTTTAATTTTTAAAATTTCATTTTTCCTTTACTAGTATTAAAAATACACATTCTATTTTATGATTCCCCTAGATTTTACAATATGTATGAGATTAACCAAAACCTTACCTCATATAATACTTAAATTCTTTTTACTCTCCCTTCACAGATATGATTGTTGTCTGGTGTTTTAAGGTTATCTTAACAACTCTAAATCTTTATTGTTTTGTATAAAATATTTATTTACATTTGCCTACATATCTATTACTCTCTTTGCTCTTCATTTCTTTTTTCATCTCAGAACTTCATCTGGGATCACTTTCTTTCTGTATTAAAATGCATTCTTTAGAATTGCCGTTAGTGATGGTCAATAGGGGAAAATGAAACAAGTTTTGTCTTAAAATGTGTTTGTCTTCACTCTCTTTAATTTTTTAAAATGTATTTTTGAGAGACAGAGCATGAGTGGAGGAGGGGGGTGCAGAGAGAGGAGACACAGAATCTGAAGCAGGTTCCAGCCTCTGAGCTGTCAGCATATAGCCTGATGTGGAGTTTGAATTCACAAGTCATGAGACCATGACCTGAGCTGAAGTAGGATGCTTAACTGACCAAGCCACCCTGGCACCCTGAAATGTGTTTATTTTGTCCTCACTCTTAAAAGATATTTTCATTGGGTATAAAAGCCTAGGCTGAGAGATATTTTCTACTTACTGATGTTTCATTCCATGTTGTCTTCTGTTGTTTCTGGGAAGTCTGTTGTTTAAAGGCAATATTTTGTCTTTAGCTGTAAAATTTATTTTTCTTTTTCTGCAGTTATGCTATGATGTATGTAGGTGCGACTTTTGTGAATGCATTCTTTTGGCTTTTAAATATGTACACTTGTATTTTTCATCAGCTATGGAAAATTCTCAGCTTCAGTCCCTTTGCCCCTTTTGTCCTTGCCTTTTGAGACTACAATTAAATATATGTAAAACTTCCCAATGAAACCTTCCCTTCTCTGTATTTTTCCATGTTTTTTCTAATGCCATGCTAGATTTGGGATAATTTATTCACCTTTATCTTTCAGTTCACCGATTCTATTTTTAACTGTCAAAATCTGTAGCCAGACATCTTTAAATATTTCAACCAGGTATTTCCTCCCCCTACCCCCCACATGTGCACTTGATAATATGTGAAGTCTATGTGGATCTCTTCTGCTGGTTTTGTCATGTTGCCCTTTTCTCTTGTGCCTGATTGTGAGGAATAAGTGTAGGAATTCCCTGAATTTGTACCAATGGGTTAACAATGCATAAAGAAATAGGAAGCCACAGGATGAAAGCATCCAAGACTAGGTAAACAAGGCAAAGCACCCCTAGTATAGAACAAAGGTATAGGAATGGGAAACCTCAGGAAGAAACCATTCAAGATTAGGTAACCGAGATTAGGTATTCAGGGTGGAAACACCCCCCAATTTAGTACAATAACAGAAAACTGCTTTCACTGAAAGGAAGGACCAAAATAGGTAAATAGGCAAGCAGGGCTATAGACCACAGCAGGGCAAGGTTGCCCAGAGTGGAGCTAATTAGCAAAAGAAAGGTAACTTGTTGACCCTGAGGTAACATGCTCTGTCTTGTCCCCTAAATAACCTGCTGCCTGGTGCCAGGATTTTGTTCTGACCCAAACCCCTAACACTTCATATCTTCAAAAACTCCTTCCCCTCACACCCATAAGCTAATGTTCACAATTTCCTTGTCTCCTTGTGCACGTCCATCACACTTGTAACCCTTCTGATCCTAATAAAAACGGAGCAAGGACCCTTACTCCAGGCTCTTGTCTCCTCCCAAACATCCTCTCATATTTTAATCCTGTGTCTGCTCTCTTGGTCAACAAGAGAGAACTCCACATCCAGAATCTAGGACACCTGATTATCTTTGCCTATTAACTGCTCCCCACCCCCCCTCCCCCCAAAATACCTTTAAAAGGTTCACTGAAGTCTAGGTTGAAGAATTCCTCTTCCAAAGATGCCTTCCATTTGCTTTTGCCATATCTCAGATTGTTTACAGGGTCGTAAGGGGTGGTCAAAGGGATATATTCTTTTCCCTTTCTTTGCTATTGCTCTGCTCAGTTACAGTAAGGCCACTGTCTCTACAGTCTCCCGGGACTGAAAGATGGATTTACCTTGAGGATGTAGCACACTGGGAACCCAGGTTACCTTCAGTAAGTTCTAAGATTCGCCATCTCTGGTGGGCCTGGTCCTGACCTTGTATCTCTCACTCTCCATGGCTGAGTAAGTGGGACCCAGCTGTGCAGCATAAGCCAACAGTTTAGGACATAAGTTGCATTGGTGTTCCCTTCACTGATGACAAGATCTCATTTTAAATTCACCATCTGTTGAAACTACACCATCTTTTTATTCTCAATGCTCTCTTCAGGGGAAGAGGAGAGCATGCCACCTACATTTTTTTAAATGCACTTTTTAGGGGCACCTGGGTGGCTCAGTCAACTAAATGTCTGACTCTCCATTTCAGCTCAGGCCATGATCTCATGGTTAGTGAGACTGAGTCCCATGTGGGTCTCTACATTGAGTGCAAAGCCACCTTGTGGTTCTCTTCCTCTCTCTACCACTCCACCACTTGCACCTGCACGTACACTAATAAACTTTTAAAATTGTACTTTTTTCATTGTCATTGGTATGAAATTGACCCAGACAACATAACCTACATTTACCAGAAGGTACTGCCCTGCCTTTTCAGTGTTGGTTTTTCTCTTATAGACGTTGAGATTTTCCAGTACAGATCCTTAGATTTATATACTTTATTTCTATCCTTCTAGTGTTTGCCCATGACATTTTACCACACATACTTAATTTAAAACCCAGAGTTAAAAAGAATCTTGACCTCCTCAGAAATAAGACAAACACTTTAGGTCACTTTTAGGCAAATCTTCCAGCTTCCAATTTGCCTACTATTGTCCAACATTTCATTTCTAGCTTTAGCCCTTTGAATTAGACACTTCCTTTTTAAAAATTAGTCTTTTGGGAAGCCTGGATGGCTCATTCGGTTAAGCATCTGACTTCCGCTCAGACGGTTTGTGGGTTCAAGCCCCGTATCAGGTTCAGTGCTGACAGCTCGAACCCTGGAGCCTGCTTCAGATTCGTTCTC
Source organism: Helogale parvula (assembly GCA_004023845.1). Lineage (NCBI taxonomy): Eukaryota > Metazoa > Chordata > Mammalia > Carnivora > Herpestidae > Helogale > Helogale parvula. The sequence goes on from PJEM01012967.1 coordinate 12,720, forward strand.
ATTCTCTCTGCCCCTCCCCAACTTGTACTCTGTCTCTCAAAAATAAATAAATGTTTAAAAAAAAGTCTTTTGACTTACCTATATGTTAGCAAGTTTAATTTCCTTCTTGCACATCAAGTATTTTTCTCTGGAGAGAGGTGGAGAATAGTGTTCCCTAAATGAACTCAAATCCTGAAGTGAGCCTGAATGGGTGCAGTTATACCACAAAGTCCACCTGGGACAGCTGGAAACTCAAAGACCCCTCCTTATCTGAGATCAGCTTGAGCAGCATGTTATCTGGCCCTAGATGGAATGAAGGCCCAGGCCAAGAGGACTTGCAGCCCATTTCCTGTTGGTCAGAATCAATGGAAGCCTCAGTAGGAGTGTATCCCAGTGCTTAGTGGGCTGGGTCACTCAGAATCCCCATTTGAACGGTAGCCATCCTTTCCCTTATTATTTCGCCTGTTTCTTTCCCAATAGTAGGTGGTACATTAAGTCAAAGTAGAGCTCAAGTAGGTGGGTGGGGGAAGGGATCAACAAACTGGTGGCCTTAGATGAATGAAAAAAGATGGATACCTTGTGACTCTTGGAACTGATAGTCTATGGTCTCCCTTTCTTCCCACTATGCACCAACCCTGGAGCCACCAGCCACTTTAGAGGATGTGTGAGCTTTTTCTGATGCTTTTTTTTTTTTTTGTAAGTATCTTTTTGAGGGGGAAGGGGCAGAGAGAGACATAGAATTCCAAGCAGGCTCCACATTGTCAGCACAGAGCCCCACATGGGGCTTGAACTCACGAACCATGAGATCATAACCTGAGTCAAAATCAAGAGTCAGTTGCTTACTCGACTGAGGCATCTAAGCACCCCATCCCAGTCCTCCCTCTTTGACTCAATTCAATCGTCCCACCAAAATATCACTGCTGCCTCCTTCTTTCTCATTGGTGGTGGTCACTTTCCTCTGAGCAATGCAGTTTAGTTCAGCATCCATTAGTGTAGCTTTGCTTGTGGACTTTCTCCCTTACCTTTATTACCTTTAATCTTTATTTACTGCTGCTGCCTAGTTCCCAGGACAGAGGATTATACTGGCAAATCCTCAATGAGAATTTGCTGAATAAATTAATCCAAGTCTCTGGGGAGGGTCAGGTTTGCCAGTGTTCCATGCAGAGGACTGAGAACAGTGTGATTGTGACAATCCAAAGTGGAGCTGAGTGGCAGAAATGGTCTTTCTTTCTTTTCCTAGCCCCATCCCTCCTTATTCCATCAAAACTTACTGGTGGAGGCCTGGAGACAAAGTCAAAGAACTCTGTGAGGCTAGAGCAGGGCTAGAGACAAATCTTAGAAAGCTAGGAAACTATCTAGCTAGAGATTGCTCTCGGGGCGCCTGGGTGGCTCAGTCGGTTAAGCCTCCGACTTCGGCTCAGGTCAGATCTCACTTTCGTGGGTTCGAGCCCCGCGTCAGGCTCTGTGCTGACAGCTAGCTCAGAGTCTGGAGCCTGCTTCTGGTTCTGTGTCTCCTTCTCTCTCTGCCCCTCCCCCTCTCATGCTCTGACTCTCTATCAAAAATAAATAAAACTTAAAAAAAAAAAGAAAAAAAAAAGAGATTGCTCTCTTATAAAGAGAGTAGATTTTGGAGACAGAAAGATAGGACTAGAATTCAGCCTCAATAGGCAGGCCTCACCTGGAGTATTCTTCAACAGCTTACTTAATTCTCAGAAGACTCTCCTTTTACCCTTTGAGTTACCTCGTGAACACAAATATTTTGTTAAATTCTATGTGTTCCCAAGAGAATTATTTCTGTATGGTGACAGATCAGTCCCACAGCCTGCCGATTCCCAGGAGCTATGATCCAGCCCCAGTATGAGGATCAATCCATTTTGCACTCCTCCTGGTGGAGACACCACCTAATTTCTTGTGAAACCTGAGCTATTAGCCCCATGGTATAAGTCCCCAGGTGCCTTCCCTGATTTGGATCTGGTCTAACTTACCCCACAAAGATATGACACACAAATGGCTTTCTCTGCCATATTGTTCCATCTAAAGTCAGTCAGAGTCTATTTTTGAGGAATTTCTTTATTGGAGTTACACCTTACCTCACCAGAACCATCTGGCTCTTCATGGCCAAGACAAAGTGAGCCCTGAACATAGTATTCATAACATTTTACAACAGACAATACGCATGTAGTGCATGAAATCTTTACAATAACAATCAAATATTTAACAGGATTATTAAGGAGCATGAATTTGCTTCAATCCCTCTATGATCAACTGCTACTCAGCTTTTTAGCTCTTGCAATAAAATGACCTTCTCAGCATTCCTATTCATAGGAATCCCTGAGTCAATTATTTTTGTGCAGGTGCAAATTCATGTTGAAGACCTTTTCAATTAGTTATATAATGTGCTGATTTTCTCTCTATGGTAGAACCTTTTATTTATTTGTAGCACAATGTGTGAGGTTTCCACTCATCACACTTCATCATTCATTGAGGGGTCTCATTTGAAAATTTTAAAAAGTTTTCTCCATTCAACCAGTGAATCACAACATTGCAATGGTATAATCCAATCAGCTTGCATTTTTAATGACTCTATTTCCTGCTAGATTCAGGTCTACATTTTCCACTCTCCTACAACAAAACCCAATTTTGTTTCAAAATTTGTCATCACCCCTCACAAATTATTCAATTACGTCAAACTTCTACTTCACGATCACTACCCTTAAATATATATCCCCTGAAGCCTATCTTTCCCTGAATCTGCCTGTTGGAGGCCCTTCTTGTATTTTTTCCACTGCCCAATATATAACTGGGGTTCAAAGCTATAGCTGAATTTCCCATTTCTATTCACAACTTAACCAAATACGAACTTTCTGATAGTGACTATATGACTTCTAAGTGAAGTCCTTTCCTCATCCATGTGCTTCATGTCCAGAAATGTCTGCTTATTTTGAAGGATTTTCAAATATTCTGTCACTTTGATAGGTTTTATCCCCAGTATAAACTATTTTGTGTTCCACAAAGGCTCAGCTACCTTGACATTGTAGGCTTCCTTGCTGGCTATGATTGAAGTTCATACTGAAGAGTACTCAGTTTCCTTTATACTATGTAAATTATAAGCCATGAACAAATACCTCATATTCATATGATATTCATACATTCATAAGGTTTTTCTTCCATTTGAGTTGAGACTTGGTAAGCTCTGCCTCCTACAGATATGCTCATCTTGGTCCCATCCAGAGCATTCCCTCCATCATGAGTTCTCTTCTGTGATGTGTCACTGTGACTTCCCACATTTGTCACATTTAAAGATTCCTCTCCAGTATGAGTTCTTTTATGCTTGGTGAGATTTGATCTGATATTAAAAGCCTTCCCACACTCATTACATCGGTATGGCTTCTTTCCAGTGTGGATCCTTTTGTGTTGGTCAAGAACTGATCTGTAATTGAAGGATTTCCCACACTCACAATTATAGGGCTGCTGCCCACGGTGGACACTTTTATGGTTAATAAGACTTGAGTGTGAGATGTATGCCTTCCCACACTCATCACATTCATACGGTTTCTCGCCCGTATGAATCCTTTTATGCACTGTGAGGCCTGAGCTGTTCCTGAATGCCTTTCCACACCTATCGCATATATAAGGTTTCTCTCCCGTGTGGATCCTCTTGTGTTGAGAAAGGAGTGAACTGTAATTGAAAGATTTCCCACACTCAACACATTTGAAGGGTTTCTCCCCAAGATGGACTCTTTTATGGCTTACTAGAGTTCTGCTTGAGAAAAAAGCTTTCCCACATTCATCACATGTGTAGGGAGTCTTGCCAGGGTGGGTACTTTTATGGTTAATAAGGCTTGAGTGTGAGATGTAGGCCTTTCCACACACATCACATTCATAGGGCTTCTCCCCCGTATGGATTCTTTTATGCACTTTAAGGCTTGAGTTGTTTCTGAAGACCTTCTCACACCTGTCACATTCATAAGGTTTCTCTCTAGTGTGGACCCTTTTGTGTTGAGAAAGCAGTGAGGTGTAATTAAAAGATTTCTCACATACATCACATTTGTAGGGCTTCTCCCCAAGATGGATTTTTTTGTGGTTTATAAGGGTTCGGTATGTGATGAAAGCTTTTTCACACTCATCACACTTATAGGGCTTTTCCCCAGGGTGTACACTTTTATGATTTATAAGGCTTGAGAGTGAAATATAGGCTTTCCCACATTCTTCACATTTGTAAGGTCTCTCCCCAGTGTGGATCCGTTTATGTACTTTAAGGCCTGAATTATTTCTGAAGGCTTTTCCACACTCATCACATCCAAAAGGTTTCTCCCTTGTATGAATCCTTTTATGTTGTTCAAGGGCAGAGCTGTAATTGAAAGATTTCTCACAATAGCTACATTTATAGGGCTTCTCCCCAAGATGGATTCCTTTGTGGTTTTTAAGGCTAGAGCGTGAGATATAGGCTTTCCCACACACATCACACTTATATGGTTTTTCCCCAGTATGGAGCCTCCTGTGGACTTTGAGGCCTGAATTGTTCCTAAATGTTTTCCCACACAAATCACATACATAAGGTCTCTCTCCAGTGTGAATGGTTTTATGCTGAAGAAGAAGTGAGTTATAGCTGAAGGATTTTCCACACTCCTTACATTCATGAGCTTTCTTCCCAGGGTGAATGCTTCTATGAACTGCCAGGCCTGAACTATAGCTGAACGCTTTGCCACAGACCTCACACTTGTAAGGTTTCTCTCCTGTGTGGATCCTTTTGTGCACTATAAGGCCTGAGCTGTTCCTGAAGGCCTTCCCGCATTCATCACATTCATAAGGTTTCTCTCCAGTGTGGATGACTTTATGCTGAATGAGGAGAGAACTATAATTAAATGATTTCTCACACTCATCACATTTATAAGGTTTATCTCCAAAGTGGATGCTTTTATGGTTTAGAAGTGTTCTGCAAGTAATGAAGGCCTTCCCACACTCATCACATTCATAAGGTTTTTCGCCTGTGTGGATCCTTTTGTGGACCCTAAGGCCGGAGCTATTACTGAAAGTTTTCCCACAGATGTCACATTCGTAGGGCTTCTCCCCTGTGTGGATCCTTTTGTGGACTCTGAGACCAGAGCTGTTCCTGAAAGCCTTCCCACACTCACCACATTCATAGGGCTTCTCCCCTGTGTGGATCCTCTTATGCTGATCCAAAACAGAGCTATAATTGAAGGATTTCCCACACTCATCACACTTACAGTTCTTCTCTCCAGAGTGGGTGCTTTTGTGGTTTATAAGGCTGGAGTATGACATGTAGGCTTTCCCACATTCCTCACACTTGTACGGCTTTTCCCCAGTATGGATCCGTTTGTGGACTCGAAGGCTTGAGCTGCTCCGGAAAGCCCCTCCACAGTCATCACACTCATAGCGTTTTTCCCCAGTGTGCATAATTTTATGTTGAACAAGGCGGGAATTGTATTTGAATGATTTCCCACACTCCTCACATTTGTGTGATTTCTTAACAGCACTGGTTTTCTGCTGCGGACCAGGACGAGAGTTTCCATTAAGGTTCTCCACACATTTGTCTTGTTTGCTGCTTATCTGTTCTACAGAGACAGTCTGGTGTATAACATGTTTTGAACTTGGATGTAAGCTTTTCTCAGATGCTTCATCTTCCTGTTCCATCTTTATATTTGCTGTGTTCTTGGCTTTGCCAATCTTTTCCCTGGTGCCAGTTTTGTCTTCCATTATCCTTTTTCCCTCCGGATTTTCCAATTGACTCTCTACCTTGCTATCCCAATCACAGGTTTCACCAACCTTAGATTCCTGGATATGATCCTTGTGAAAACCTTCCACTTTTGGCCACACAGATTCTGCATTTCGATCATTTTCATACTTTTCAGTTGATTCCTCATCCTCAGAGCCCTTCGTCTTCAAATGTGACACTAAACCAAGAAAATGAAAAGGATACCTGTTCATTTTGTTTAGAAGAAACTGGAAGAGTTACATCCAAATTCACTCATTCACTTGAACAATATTTATTGACTGTATACTGTGTGATAAGTACCATTTTTAACTGTAGGGGATACAAAAGGGGACATGCCAAAATTTCTACCCCTGAGGGTTGATGTTAAAATGTTAGAGCCTTGGATTTTCAATGGAACAAAGAGGTTTTTCTATTCTTGCATAACAGTTTTGCAGGTGGGCAAGTGAAATGGGTTGAAATGATGTACAGAACCACAGATGTTGATTGGTTTTTGGAAACTAACACCTAGTCATGAAAAAAGTCAGAGGTTAGAAGAAATCTTTGAATAAGCGTAAACAGAAAGATTAATAAGACAAAAGTTAAGAAGACATAATCAGCAGAACTAAACAGACAAAGCTAAAAAGAGAGAAGAAATCAGTACTTAGGTGGAGGTATTGGGGAGATGGTAATGAAAACATGAAGACAGTCACGAGACATGAGAAAGAAAGCAAACAGCAGCTTCCTGGCATTGGTTTGGCCTCCTCAACTCTCCCTTCAAAGAAAACCTGACCCTGGAAAGTGGGCAGTCAGGGAGGAATTCTACAGGGAAGAACATGCTCCATCCAGCCTGCCAGGCAAAGATGCACCATTTCCACTTTATGAACAGGCTAACAGCAGTCAGAGCATATCAAAGATGAGAAGCTAAAATGCAAACCACCTAGCAAAGGAAATACTACTACCTGGATTCAAATACTTAACTGCATGATCTCAAGATAGTGACTTAACCTCTTTGTGCCAGTTTCCTCATCTGTAAAGTGAAGGCAATGGGGTTGACATGAATACTAAATGAGATAACATATATAAAGTGTTGTGAACAATGCCAACTACTTGGTGAGTGTTACATGAATAATTATTACTTCCTATTGAGGTCAGGTTATTTGATTAAGGTTGGAACCTAGGTTTAAATCACAGGACTCAGGAGAGGCAAACTCCTTCCTAAAACAGATTTTAGGGCTCAAGCAGGGATTCTTTGTTCCTCTTGAAAGCCCTCTACGTGTCTCTAATACTTTGGGCAAAATAGTTCATGTTGCTGAAATGCAAAGGCTACTGGGCAGGCAGTGGAATTCTATAATCATCAACTGCAACACATCTTTTATCAGGAACTATGCTCCATTCATTCCTTCTGGCCTTGGCCCATCTGATTCTATTCATCTTCAGCCCTCAGGAAAGATGTTCAAGTTCCTATAGCCATAAAGCCAAATCCTCTAACGTAAACATAAAAGGGGCACCTGGCTGATAAGGCATGCAACTCTTGGTCTTGGGGTAATGAGTTCAAGCCCAACATTGAGCATGGAGACTACCTAAAGTTAAAAAAATAATTAAACAAACACAAAAGTTGCTAGAAAAAGAAATAGAAAAGGAAGAGCTATAAGGCAGGACTAGCCATATTAGGTATTAAAACATACCAAAAAGCCTCTATATCTAAAGCAGCATGGTAACAGTGTATGGACAAATGGAATAGAAGAGAAGGTCCAGAAATAGTCTTAATATTACACAGAAATCAAGCATATAAAAAAATGTCAGATCAGATTATTGAGGCACTATTTAGAATAGTGTTAGGACAACAATAAAACCATTTGGAAAAAAATAAAATCAGATTCATTATTTATACCATAACTCAAGAATAAACTCCAAATGCAGCAAAGCTCTAATTATGAAAATGTGACACCATACAAATACTAGAAGGAAACATGAGTGAAAGTTTCCATAATCTGATTACAGAAAAAAATTGCAAACTGTGAATCATATACAATAAGAGAGGATTGATAAATTTTATAAATACAAATTACATTGGCAATAATGCTATAAGCAAAATTGAGAAATGGCAAAAATGAAAGAAAATATTTACAATGTGCATCTTTTATAGGGGCTAATATCTCTCATACAAAAAAAATTTCAAAAGTTGAAAAATACAGACTAAAATTCCTATAGAAAAAATGTGCAAGACACATATACAATTCACAAAAAGAAATATTAAAATGTCCCGCAAACATGTTTTCAATTTCACTCATAAGAGAAATCCAAAGGAGAACTACACTAAGATACCATGTCTCATCTGTCATATTAAAAGCTTGACAATATACTCTATTGGTGAGGCTGTGGTGGAAACAGTCACTTTCATGTATTAATGGGAATGCAAATTGGCATAACCACTGTTGAGGGGCATTTGCCAATATCTGACACAACTGTGTGCATTTACACTTCAATCCAGAAATCTTGGAATTTATACTGAAGATCCACTTCCAATAAAACAAAAAAGCGTATGTGCACAAAGCTATTCATGGTAGCATTATTTGTAACTATAGAATTTGGAAAACTACCTAAACATCGGTAGTAGCATAGAAGATTGGTTAAATAAACTATGACACATAATTGCAATGGAGTACTAAAACAAAAAAAAGAAAGAAAGAAAGAAAGAAAGAAAGAAAAGAAACATCTCTATAAATTGATTGAGAGGGATCAATTTCCAGGATATAATGTAAAGAGAAAAAAAGCATACATGCTACATTTTATATAAGGAAGAAAAATAAGTAAATGAGCATGTATCTGCTTATATTTACAGTAATGAAGGAAGTCAGAAATCAGTAAAGCCCCATTACCTATTAAGTGGAGGAGTGGGAAGAACAGTGACTCTAAGTACAGCTTTTTGCACAGTTTTTACTTATGGAAGCATGATAATGTGCTGCATATTCGAAGAATAAAAATTAAATCAATGAAAATTATAATAAGGAAAAGCAGCTAAACCAGAAAGCAAACAGAAACAAATGAACTCATTTGTGTTTTACATGAATAATTTAACCATAGGAAGGGAACAAAAAGAAACAAACAACTAACCCATGTAACTTAGGCACACAATCATCACATATGTGACCATATACTATATACTTTCAGTCTTAGGCTGGAAGGGGTGGTAGGGAAGTGCTGAAAATGATAATTTTTAAGCAGGTTTGTTTTCTGCAAAGGTATGGGCAAAGTAATTTTTAAAATTTTTGTTATTACTTTTTAATGTTTGTTTATTTTTGAGAGAGGGCAAGTCGGGGAGGGGCAGAGAGGGAGGGGGACAGAGTATCCAAAGCAGGCTCTGTGCTGATAGCAGAGAGCCCAATTTGGGGCTCAGACTCACCAACTGTGAGATCATGATGTGCACTGAAGTCAGAAACTTAACTGACTGGGCCACCCAGGTCCCCCTATGGCAAAGTAATTTTGAAACCATTTTAGATGTGGTAGGGGACTGAGTAAATGTGCTGATTTAGTTGCAAGCCAAGGCTCTCCTGGAGGAAGAAGAGACATAAAAATATGGTCTAGGGAAAGGCAAGAACCCATGGGGATGAATCAGAGATCAGTGTGAATTCAGGATTTCTAAATTGTGTGTGTGTGTGTGTATTCACATATATACATACATATTCCCTAGCTCTCTGCTGAAAAGCCAAGAAGCAAAAAATATCTTAGTGGTAATAAGCACAAAGAGCACCCTGTTCTTAGTCTCTACGACTACTACATACTAAAAGGAACCAGAGCTCCTCAGAGAAATGGCAGATGCTAGGCTAGGGTAGGATACACAGAAGGTGAGCTGGGGCATCTTGGTATGCCAACAATAAGAAGATGCTTGAAAATGACAGGGCATGTAGGGGCACCTGGGTGGCTCATTTGGTTAACCATCCAACTTCAGCTCATGTAGGGGCACCTGAGTGGCTCAACTTCAGCTTAGGTCATGATCTCAAGGTTTTTAAGTTCAAGCCCTGCAACGTGCTCTGTGTTGACAGCTCGGAGCCTGGAGCCTGCTTCAGATTCTGTGTCTCCCTCGCTCTCTCTGCCCCTCCCCTGCTAATGCTCTGTTCTTTTTCTCAAAAGCAAATAAACATAAAAAATTTAAAAAAAATGACAGGGTATGACATAAGACCACAAGCCAGCCTGACCACACAATTTAGGCTCCCTAATAATTATGTAGAGTAATGAATTATACACCATTGAAAATAGGATTTTGTGGGTCCATACATAAACAGAGGAGAGAAGCCACTTACTTAGAGCAGAATGCCAGGGCCAGTTGGTATATGTGCGGAAAACAGTAGAGCTGAAAAAAAAATTAGTATTCTGCAACTATGAGCAAAGATTGGATAAGGGGAGATGGATTCTAAATCTAGGGGGAAAGTTTGAGATGGGCAGTACATATGCATGATCTTAAAATATTCACCCCAGACTAAAAGGGAAAAATAGTAATTACAAAGTAGAGGAATTAGACAATGTCTTGACCAACTGTTGTAAATTAATATCATCAATGGTGGTAGATGTGCTTCCAGGAGTGACATCCTGAGGATACAACACCTATGAGAATGCATCACCCAACAGTTTGCCAACCTTTGTGAGATAATATCAAGGAATCAGAATTAATTTAGGATGATATGATAAGAGCACTGTGGCTATGTTAGAAGTGTCACTTTTTTTTTTAGACTGGAAGTATGTTAGAATGAAATGGCACGATGTCTGAAATTTCCTTTCAAAAACTTTAATAAAGAAAAAATACAAAGGGAAAGGTGAAACAAATGTAAAGGAAGCAAAATTATTATCGAAACTAATCTACGGGTGTATGGAATTCATTGTACTATTTCACTTTCTTGTGTGTTTAAATCTTTTCATAATAAAAAATTAAAAGAAAAAAATACCAGAGAGAGAACTGAGTCCTGAAGTCTGGGAGGAGATTATAAGCCAATCAAGACTCATGTGCCCTATCGAAATACAGGAGTTTACACAGAGTTACAAGAAACAATCCCCAAATCTGTATGGAACCACAAAAGACCCTGAATAGCCAAAATAACCTTGAAAAAGAAAGGCAAAGATGGAGGCATCACAATTCTGGACTTCAAGGTATATTAAAAAGCTCTAGGGGACAAAACAGTTATGATGGTGACACAAAAACAGACACACAGATCAGTGAACAGAATACAAAACCCAGAAATGAATGCACAATTATATGGTCAATTAATCTTCGCCAAAGCAGGAAAGAATATCCAAAGGGGAAAAGACAATCTCTTCAACAAATGGTGTTAAGAAAACTGGACTGCAATGTGCAAAAGAATGAAAGTAGACCACTTTCTTATACCATATACAAAAAAAATTCAAAATGGATTTGAAAGACCTAAATATGAGACCGGAAACCAGAAAAATCCTAAAGAACACAGGTAGTAACATCTTGACATCGGCCATAGCAATTTCTTTCTAGATATGTCTCCTGAGGCAAGGAAAACAAAAGCAAAAATAAACTATTGGGACTTTATCAAGATAAAAAGCTTCTGGACAGTGAAGTAAACAATCAACAAAACTAAATGGCAACCTACAGAATAGAAGAAAGTATTTGCAAATGACCTATGTATGGATAAAGGGTTAGTATCCAAAACATATAAAGAATTTGTAAAATTCAACATCCAAAAACACCGAATAATCCAATTAAAAAATAATAAACGGGCAGAAGACATGAACAGATATTTTCCCAAAGAAAACATACAGATGGCAAAGAGACACATGAAAAGGTGCTCAACGTCACTCATCATCTGGTAAATAAAAATGAATACCACAATGAGATACCACTTTACATCAGTGAGAATGGCTAAAATTAGCAACTCGGAAAACAACAGATGTTGGGGAGGATGCAGAGAAGAGGGAACATTTTTGCACTGTTGGTGGGAATGCAAACTGGTACAGCCACTCTGGAAAATAGTATGGAGGCTCCTCAAAAAGTAACAAAGAGAACTAATCTATGATCCAGCAATTGCAGTACTATGTATTTACCCAAAGAATACAAAAATACTAATTCAAAGGAATACATGCACCCCCAAGTTTATAATAGCATTATCTTCAACAGCCAAATTATGTAAACAGCCCAAGTGTCTGTCCACTGATGAATGGATAAAGATGTGGTGTACATATACAATGGAATACTACTCAGCCATTAAAAAAATGAAATCTTGCCATTTACATTGACGTGACGTGCCATTTACATAGCTAGAGAGTATTATGCTGAAATAAGTCAGTCAGAGAAATACCATATAATTTCATTTCTATGTGGAATTTAAGAAACAACACAAAAGAGCAAAGGGGCAAGAGAGAGAGAGAAACAGAGATAGGGAGAGAGAAAGAATGATCAAGAAACAGACTCTTAATTAAAGAAAACAAACTGGTGGTTACCAGAGGGGAGAGGGGTAAGGTAATGAGGAAATAGGGGGATGGAGGGATGATGGGGTTTGCACCTGTCATGATGAGCACAAGGTGATTGTATGAAAGTGTTGAATCACTAAATTGTATACCTGAAACTAATATTACACTGTATGTTAACTAACTGGACTTTGAATGACAACTTAAAAAAAAGACTGATATGTTAGCTAAGTCAAGTCATACATTCTCTTTGACGATAGAAAATAATCATCCCCAAAGCACAAATGCTGTATAGAATGGCTGGAAAGGCTTCAGTTCTTAACTATTCTACAAGCTGGATGGGAAATTCCTCTCCAACTCCTCTCTAGTTGTCAGCAGAAGCATGACCCAACAGCCTGGTTACATCAGTCAAAAGTACTAGCTTTAGACAGTCATCTGCTCCTTCCAAATTACACATCCTACCACCTCTGAACTCCTCGGGACTTGTTCATGTTCTATCAATGCCCAAAAAAGACTCTGCACACATTAAAAACTTGCCCTTAATTCTTGCTGCCCCTGCCTGAAAGAGTCAAAAGGCCCTTCTTAAGAGACTGGACAACTCACAAAAGAATTGGTGGCTTACTCTGGCCAAAAAATCCTGCCTATTAAAAGGCTGTAACGAGCAATGCATCAGCAGCTACTCTAGATTTCCAGATTACCAAACATATTTCACAAGTGTATTTGCCATCAAGTGTCATACCTGGATTCTGCACCTTAAGTTCTTTTTATATATTTGGCTTGGAAATGACCAAAAAAACAAGACACATAAGCACAAAATGCTGACCAATTCAGAAGAAAGAACACCTAGGAAACTGCAGAATGAGACAGATGAAAGATGGAATCAAGGAGTACAGAAGAAAAGAGAGAGAATATGGTGTGTGCTTTAGTTATTATTGCATTTAGTGTATGAATATCAGCATTGTAAATGGTTAACATGAGTTGGTTCTATTGCTTAAAAGTAGAAATAAGTATTAAAGGTGATTTTTCCTTAAAGTAAAAAATGAAATAGAAAATTCTCATACCTGGTAGCGGTGAAGAGATTTCTAGTCATCCTGAGGAAAAAGGTAAGCAAAGGAGATTCTGAAAGGAAGACTGAGTGATTTTTCTGAAGCTAAATGAGCAGAGACTGGCTGGAAGGGTGTCATTAACAGAATTAGATTATTAGGCTAGCATAACGCTAAGCATCATAAATACAAGTTCCAGGAGAGAAAACCTAGTTGGTTTTATTTTTTCTTTAAACATTCTACATGAAGTGTTCCAATAATGATTTGGCATATTTAACAATTTATCAGTAACTGGCTGAGTTAATGTAAAACAAAAATTATTTTGACTGATCTCTTCTTTAAAAACCTTGCTAGTGGATGGGGGGAAGGGGAGAGGGGGAAATGGGTGATGGACATGGAGGAGGGCACTTGTTGGGATGAGAAGTGGGTGTTATACGAAAACCAACTTGACAGTAAACTATAATAAAAAATAAATAAAAACCCTTGCTAAAAGATGTCCTAGAACATCACTGAGTGCACCACTGATGAAGTAACAAAATATTGAAAACAACCCAAATGGCTCCAAATAGATCTAAAAAATTGTGTAATATTCAAAACACCCAAACAATAGCGCATCTGTTACCAAAGTGCTGTTCTGTTGTTGTTTTAAAAGCTCTTTGTATTTTGATGATTCTTAAAATACAGTAGGCAGTAGGTGAAAAAAAATCAAGGGGACAGAACTTTGGAGCATACCCTCCCTATCACCTGTGTGAAAAAGGGGAAACGTCTAGAGGTTTGGGCATGGGAAGATGACAGAACTGGAGCAAACCATTTCACTACTCACTGCTTATATTTCAAACATCTGAACTATACGAGTATTAAATATATTAGTAAACGTATTTAAAAACGTATTAAGAAAACAAAACCCTCGGGCTTTCAGAAAGAAAACACCCTTGTGGCTACCCAGTCTAAACGTTTTAGAGCAGCACACCCAGCCCTGGCACTTCCCGTTCATCTTTCACATCCCGGTTGTCCCGGAGTCTGGAAGCCTCTTCCAAATTCCCCTACCTAGTCAACTTCTCAACTTTCAGAGCCCTAGGCAAGCCGCCTCCTCCGGTCGCACCCCAGTCTGTACACCGGTGAGCTTCCGCAGAGCAAAGGTCTGGAAGCGCCTCCCCGGGGCTCGATCTGCACCTGCGGCAGGAGCCTCTCAGTATCATCTCCCCAACTATGGAAAGAAAGCGGGAGCGGGGGTAGGAGTGGGAGGTGGGGGGCGTATTGAAGCAGATCACCCCTAGGGGTCCTTCTAACGCTCGCAATCCCTCTCACGTCCTAGGGCCAAACTTAACTGCAAGGGGGTACACACCAGGGGGATTATTTTAAAGGGTTCAAGTCCAGGGCTCCCCTCCGGCCCGAGAAAGAAGCGAATAGTAAAGAAAGACAAGAGCCAGGCCCCAGCCTTTCTCCGACCACTGGGCAACCCCAACTCGGCCCCGGCCACTAGGAAGGCCGGAGCTGGAGCCCACAGAAATACCAGCCTGTTCCACCCGCACGCCCCACACCCCTAGGCTGGCCTGACGTCCTCCCTCCGCTCCACTCCCCTTGAACGTGTCTCCTAAGGTGTATATAGAGAGGGGGAAACGTTTCCTTCATTACCCCCGCCCGAGACCCGAGGGGCAGCCAAGACTCGGCCACAAAGGGCAGGGCGTGGCAGGCGAGGGCCGGGGGCGGGAGGCGGGCGGCCGCGGACTCACGTACTGGCTGTGGCGGCGCCGCGGGAGCCAGGCCGCCGGCGGGACAAAAGCGCGGACGGCCCAGCCGGAAAGGCCTGCGCTGGCTCCAGTGCACTTCCGAGTCCTCTCTGGGAGGCCGGAGGACGGACTCGATGATATTTTGCTGTTCGGGCACGTGACCCGCGGTGTGCTCGGAGGGCGTGGGCACGGAGGGAAGCTTATTTCTGCACGGCCTGGTAGCGCGCTTGCGGTCGCAGCCGGGAAACTGCAGGCGAAGCTCCCAGTTTTTTGGACTTTATATTCCAGGGTGGGGCAGACAGTAAGGCAAACGAGGGGCTAGGTAGAATAAACACCTAACGACTTCTGTACCTGAACACGGAACACTTGACGAGTGAGGCGCGGTACCGACGCTGGGAGGAGGCGGAACGGAGCGGAGCGTCGGGGCGGTGGGCTCCGTCTGCTGCCTCCGAGAGCCCGGCCGGGGGCCAGACACGGTGGCTGGGAAAAACGCCCCGCGAAGCGCCTAGATTGTGGAAGAGCAGGACGCGGCGGAAGCACGCCAGGACCGCACCGACCTGATCCTTGGCCTGGAAGGACATTGAAAGTGATTTTTTTTTTTAAAGTAACATCTGCAGTGTTCATCGTAGGTTTACGTAATTGCGAAGAAAATTTTTGGCACGTTGTGAATGCTGACATTCAAACAAAACCGCTCATGTCAGACGAATACAATGGACTCTAAATCCATAATTTAATCATCTGCTTTTAACGGAAATTTTACATCATTCCGGATTTTTCCTCGAACTTATATTTTATGTCCCTCATGGGATTTGTAGTCTCACCTGAAATATTTCCATTCTCACTGTTTGCCTAATGTAAAATAGTTAAATGCTTTAAGTTTTGTTTTCTCTAGCAGCCATCTTCGTAACGAAATCAGAAATTTACGTGTTTTTCTCAATTGTTTTCTGGATTATTCTCAGAGTTCTATATATTGCTAAAATTTAAATATCAATTCTTAGACTGGGGTGAAATGTTTTGGAAGCAAACTTTTAATAAGATGGGTTTTTTTTTAATGTTTTATTTGTTTTTGAGAGAGTGAGAGCGTGAGCAGTGTAGGGTCAGAGAGAGACACATAATCTGAAGACAGGCTCCAGGCTCTGAGCTAGCTGTCAGCACAGAGCCTAATGTAGGGCTCGAACCCACAAACCCCGAGATCATGACCTGAGCCGAAGTCGGACGCTTAACCGACTGAGCCACCCAGATGCCCCTAAGATGGATTTTTAAAAAAACAGTTCAAGTTACTCAAACAAAGTACTTGGGTGAATTTCACTTATTGCTGTAGTAAGTCGGTATTCTGCATCAATTCTATGTCTGGTTTTCATTTTTTATAGATGTAGATGCAGGTAGCAATGGATTCTTGATCTTTCGGGTCCATGAGAGAACTCCACGAAACACAGTGTGTGTGTGTCTAGGCCAGTGTCAGATGTTTTTTGTTAGAGGAGATGAAGGATGCTGGGAGACCCTAGGAAGGAGCAGAGCCCCAGGCCCTTCTCACACAGCATAGTTTTAGGCAAAAGCACTTGCTGGACTTAAGGATTGAGAGTTGATTCCCCTACATCTACCCTAATTGGTAGCCTAGCCAACATGTAGCCATACAGAGCACTTGAAATGTGGCCAGTGCCACTGAAGATCTGAATTTTTAATTACATTTAATGTCAATAGTCACACGTAGTTAATGTTCTCCTTGTTGGACAGCGTAGGGTAGAAGTTGCTTCAGGCAGTGCTGCCAGAATTCACGTATCAGATTAAAGGTTGTTGGTGTTAGTTAGGCTGCCACCCATGGCAGGGAAGACTAGGTTTTTTTCCTTTTAGGAAGCAAGGTGCCTAATGTTTATGTCCAGGTTGGGAGGTTTTGCTCAATGAAAGGTAATGGGGTGGGGGTGGAGGGATCATTGGGAAGCCACATAAATCATCTTAAGGTGATATTTGGAATGCCTGTGTGGCTCGTCAGTTAAGCATCTGACATCAGGTCATGATCTCACAGTTTGTGGGTTTGAGCCCCGTGTCAGGCTCTGTGCTGACAGCTCAGAGCCTGGGACCTGTTTCTGATTCTGTGTCTCTCTTTGCCCCTCCCCTGCTCATGCTCTGTTTCTGTCTCTCAAAAAATAAATAAAAGTTAAGAAAAAAAATTTTTTAAGGTGATTTTTATTTTAAGTAATTGTTTTTCCTCCATGAGCTTTGTCCTACCTTAGGCCCCTTTTGTTTGGCCTTGTGTCTACACACACTACCCTTTTCCATTACCTGTCTTTTATGGATATCTACAAATCAGAGCAGTGTGTAGACCTGCATTGATCAATATGAAAGTCATCATTTATATATGGCTATTAAGCACATGAAGTGTGGCTAATCTAAATTAAGATGTGCTGGCAATATAAAATCCACATCTGACATCTAAGATTTTAATAGAAAAAGGGAATGTAAAATAATATTTGTTAATTTTTTAATTAGATGCTGAAATAATATACTGGTTTTACTTGGGTTAAATAAAATATATCATTAAAATGAATTCCACCTGTTTCTTTTTATTTTAAGTGTGTATACCAAAAATAGAAGTCACTTACAAGACTCATATTATGTTCTATTAGACAATAAAGCTCTGAAAACCCAGTAGATACAGCTATGACATCCTGGGTTTGGTCTTGCTTTCGAGTTTATCTGCCTCCTTTGAAGTAGTTCAATGTCGGTTCCCGCCCTGGCCAGCAGGGCGGTAAATCCTTGCGGGTTCTTTCCTGAGGGAGGGAGAGAAAAATAGGGCAGGAAGGAGACGCACAGAGAGTGAGGCAAGACAAGCACTTGCTGGACTTAAGGATTTGATCAAGCCCCCTTTATTAAGAAAATAATACTCTTATATAGGGTTTGGGGCGGGGAACTGACCCAGGTTGGTTGCCAGGTAACAGAATCAAATGAATATTAGAGAAAGGGGAAACTGAAACTGAAACTCCAGACACAGCATCAAAAAGAAGCACCCAGACTTGCCTCTGCAATGCTGGGGAGGGGAAGCTTAGCGCTACATAATCCAAAATGCTGTTTGATCTTTTGTTCATTTTGGCTTTTTTCGTCTGGCTCAGTAGGACTGTCTCTGAATCCTGGACCAGGAAATGCACTCTCCTAGCCTCCAGATGTAAATCTTGTTTTTTGGTTGCTCCCTAGAGAGCGATATATCCTTGCTTGAGGCAGCCAAAACTCTGCAGCTCCCAATAGTTCAAGTACAGATTAATGTTAAGCTGTGCCCAAAGGGGCTTAATTCCAGCTCCATTTTTAGTCATTGAATTGGGTCACAAATTATTAAAATAAAAATTCCCCTCCAATTATAACATGTATCAAGCTCACTATTTATAATTTGGAAAAGTAAGAAAAATTAGGAAAGCTAACCATTTTTTTTCCTGCTACCTACAACCACTGCTACCGTCTAATTTCCTTTTCTATTGCCAATTTTCAAATGTTTTTGAGATGGTTGTAATAGCACTATATCTGCAATTTTTATGTAGTGTTTTTACAAATATTAGACCAAATAATTTTCCATGTAACAACTCATTGTGATATTCTACTGAACTATTATCTCCTTACCTCTTCTGTTGTTAACCAGTCTTTCTGTTGGAAAGAGGTTCTTTTCAACTGAGTCTCAAAAAAACATGAATTAGTGCTGTAATAGTGTGCAAAAGCTTCTTCCATACCTTCCTTGGCATAGTTGGCCAGAAGAATAAGACTCAGACATGGATGTAATCCATCACTATCATTATTTCCTACTGCAGCTGGAAAATGAAAAAAAGCAAAAGAGGAACTAAACTTACATACAGAAAGGTTCTTGGATGCACTATTTGCATGAATGGAAAGATTAGGTATCAGAATAATGTCATTTCTCTCTAGATTAATATGTAACTATCATGATCCTGTTATACTCAGATTTTAATATTGCCCCCAAAAACGAAAGACTAGGGGAGACTGAGTCATGCATGCAAAAGCAAAGGGCGGTTTTATTACGGGCTTAGGCTGGCTGAGCCTAAGCTTCGGGCTCACAGACTACCAGCGCAGTGGATTCATTCTGAGAGCGAGCCCCGAACATGGCAGGGCAGGGGCTTTTTTAGGAAGGGGGTGTTAGAGGAAATGGCGACATAGGCACAGCAATCCAATCCCAACCCCCCCCCATCAATACTGGCAGTAACTTTGACCATACATCGACACCCCCAGTGGGAGCCAATCACAACATTTAGAGCATTGACCAATCACAGAGTGGGCCCAGGACCCTCACATAGGGCGTGACTAGTCTTAAGCAATAGGTGATTATCTTTTAGCCTCCGTCTTTAGGCTTGCCCTTAGAAATGTTAATAGTGTTAGCTGGCCTTCAAGGTCAGAGGGGAAGCTTGAATCAGACCTGTGTCCTTACATTCCCCCCTCTGTCTTGTAACTGACCCAATCCTGGGTCAGCTATGTTACCATTGTTCTGGTTTAAGGCTATATGCTCTTAAGACCATTAACTGAACAGCATTTACCTGCTCTTTGACAAATGCTATGATCTTATCAATGATACAAGAGCCAAATGTTAAAAGTATACCAATTTTGGTTTTGGCTCCTAGTTCTTGTCCTCTCTTGTGGTGGCCATGAACCACAGCTAGACTATCCTGTACAATTCCTGAGCTAGTGGCATGAAGTAACATTGTTCCCCTAAAGCCTAGCATAGTCCTCATTGGTGTAAGGGGAATTTCTTACCCTGTAAAGGGCATAGGGAAGAAGAACTACCCAATTTCTGCCAGGCTCCATGGATAATTTGGTAAGGGTCTCTATTAGGGTTTCTAATATCTGGCGCTGCCTGGTTTACAAAAGTAAGAATGACAGCCAATTTGTTTCTACATTACTAACCTTAGCCAAATTGGAGGGCCATCTAGTGGCCACTCGAAGACCGCCCCCCCACCCCCTTAGAGCCTGGTGCTAGAGGCGTAGGCTCCTCCCACCTTTTGTCTTGTTGAAGTACCATGCCCAGATCAGAGGCAATTAATACCAACAGAATATCCTATCAGGAACTTCTGCTGTTTCCCCAGCTTTCCAGGGCAACATTTGCCAGTCCGATGGTAAAGAGACAGGACAGTTTATTTTATTGGACTGGTGATTCCTCAGGCTTCTGCCGTGCTAGACCAGCCAGCTTCTGGGGTGTGGCTGGAGCAGGGCTGGAGATTCTCAGGAGTCGGAGTCTTTTTGAGGATCAGTTCAAGCTGATCGACTGGATATGGATCACCTCATCAGGTTGAGGGTTCTTCTGAGTTGGTCCACTTAACTCCAGAGAGATACCTGAAACTTTAATAAGGGCTGAACTTTTGGTTTAGTTGTATATCTGTGAAGTCCACCTTTGTCTTTTGAAAAGGCGTGACCCCCATTTAAAATATCATCCTCACAGACTAACAAGCCTGAGATCCAACAACAAATATTAGACATTCAGAACTAGAATTACATTTACAGTAGTGTATTGCTGAAACATAGTTTTTGTCTCTAAAAAAACTCCATTATCAGAGAAAGCCAAATCGAGACTAATGCATTGGTGGAACGAGTCCAGTCTTAACAACCCTGGCCTAATTATTTACATAAGTTCAGCAAGAATAAAGATTGTTCATGAGGATTTTATGAGGCTTGCTTTGCTGGGTCCTTTTATAAGGAATCTCCAGGTTGAACTTTTAGTAGCCACTCTGGGCCAGAAGCCAAGCCAAGCACTTTCCGTCAGACAGGCCTGCAATACCTGTTAAATTGGGCAAACTCCTCTTCCCAAGGTTCCCAACATATGCTGAGGTTCCTGCACCTGCCAGGAAGTGACCTTCTTTACTCACCTGGTGGGCTGCTGGGAACTCTGTGAGCAAGGTATCCAGTCAACATTTCCACGAGGCTTTATGGCTCCACGTTCCATAGAGTCAACCTTAGTTTCTTAAAGCTGTCAGGTCATATCTGAGTCTATGCTAGACTCTCAAATAGGACATTCCAGTCAAAACCTTGGTAAAATAACCAGTATTTCCAATGGTGTCCTACTAGAAAATGAGCAGATTCTTACTGAACTTATGCAAACAATTGTAACTGCCATGAGAGAAAGATCACTCACTGTGAGTTTTCGAATTTCAGACGGTTTAAGTAGAGAGAAAAGATAAACGTGCTAGACAAACAAATACTTTATGACATTTCTGAATACCACAGATTTCTCACAAGAAAGTTTCTTAATCTGGATAAGTAAACATTAAAGGAACAACAATGCTTCCAACAAGAGTCACAAAACTATAATTTCCCATGTTTCTAATTTTTGTTCAGCTTCAATGCAGCTTCTAGCTCTGGAAGTTTCTACCCATTTTAGTACTAACCTAAAGGATGTCAAACACTGCATTTGTCCCAAAACTCCTTATTACAACTTCCCTCGAAGAAGAAACACGTTCTGTGACAAGATCTAAAGATCTGAGGAGAGTTCATTATGATGCACTTTGACAAAGAAATTTAGTGACTTTAGGAACTGCATATATATTTGAGCAGTTGTAGCATTTACCCATACAATATAACCTAAGATGTATCATTGTTTTTTTTTTTTTAATAACTTGGCATCCTAAATGAAAGGGCCTAATTGGTCAAAAGACTTCTCTTCCATTTGAATACTGGGAAATTTGTTAAAAACCTCAGGAAGTTACAAAGCACATCCTAAATAGAATTACAAATTGTTACAAATCTGAAAACTCTATTTACTTAACCAAAGTGGCAATAAAAAATCTTATTTGCCTTTGGGATTCTTAAGCAAAACCTAACTCCCCCCCCCCCCTTTTTTTAACCTCAGAGAAGCTTTAACTAAGCAATCAAAGACCTGATAAAGATAAGACCTAAAGCTTTTGTCTTCTTAACTAAAGAGAAACCCTTCATTTGAATAGTCTTATCAAGAGCAGACCAAAAGTCTGGAAAAACTTGTATTTTGAAAGAGAGAAGAGCAGAATTTCAACCTTATACTAATATACCTTTAATATTCCATTCATCTCAACCTCACACATAAAATTGTTTTCAATGATTTCCTTACAGGAACCTTCTGTAACTTTCCTTTGCCTTTAAACTCTTTCCAAAAGCCATTTCTCTCCAAACAATCAGTCTCATTTAGGATAGAAATACTTTCTTTTACCCTCAACAAAAATGTACTTTTATTTCTTAGATCTTTCTTACATATCCCCAGTTGTTTTGCCACAAGTCAAAAGCACAAGCCTCTACAGACCTCATCCTATACCAATATATCAATCACTAGTTGTGGCCTGTGCTTTAGTTTTTATCTTGTTAGACAGACAATGAATTCAATCTTAATTTATCATCAAGTAAAACCTTAATGTTTTAAGTTACCAAGAACCTTTAAAAAAAAAAACTATCTTCAAGCTTTTTTTTTTTTTTTACCCACTTGGAGCAGAGATAACAGGAACTTATTTGTACTGTAGCAGACCAACAGACTTAATTTTGACCTGGAAATTTGATGCAAAAATCTGACTTCTGTGGTCTATTATTTCTTGTCACCTAAGGCAGAAGGAGGAACTTGTTGCCTCCTGCTGGGAGAGGCCACTTATGCAGATTGGCCTCTCCCCACCCAGTGGATGTGGGCTAAATCTTAGCCCCTGAGGCTGGGAGGAGACAATGAGGCATATCACACCCTAGTAGGTGCAGAAACAAAGAATGGGAGGGGAAGCCAGAAATGTTACTGAAAAGCTCCAATACTTTTGGTTTCTCAGGCGGCCGTAATTTTCTTGGCCACTAAGATCCTAGGAGAAAGAAAACATTTTAACCAGGGTTCGAAGGTTCCATCTTCTGGCCATCCAAAGTTGAATGTTGGCCATCTGTTCCTACAAAAAAAGATCTAGGGGGTTTGAAGTAGAAGTTCGAGGCCGTGGGTGCCAAGAGACGTCTTGGACCCACTCTGAATTAGGTGAGTGGGGTCTAGGACCCCACCGGGAGGCCAGAGAGCCGGTTCACCTTTCTGAATTGGGTGAGTGGGGTCCAGGATCCCACCGGGAGGCCCGAGAGCCGGCTCACCCATCTGAAGCAGGTGAGTGGTATCTAGCATCCCACCATGAGGCCGGAGAGCCAGTTTACCTTTCTGAATTAGGCGAGTGGGGTCTAGGACCCCACCGGGAGACCGGAGAGCCAGTTTGCCTGCAGGGGGTTTCGCTGGTGGCAGCAACATGACCTCATTGTGTCTCTGTGCATTTGTTTGTGTAAGTCCTCCACGGGAGGGACAAAGGCAAAGTATAATTATCTGTTTGCTGTGCATCTAAGTGTAATTTTTGTTGTGACTCTGACTGACAAGGACACCTGGCTCCTTTGAGGCCCCACAAACCAAACTGATCAGTCAGACAACAGATGGTCCCAAAGGACCCAGAGGGTCTGAAGACCCAGACAGAAAGATGCACACAGAAGGACAAGAAATGAGTGCATTCACCAGCTGGTGATTAGGCCCAATGTGTCAGGGTCCCAGGGGCTCTGGAGGGGGAGGATTTCCCAGCCAATGCACCATTATGTCATACCCAGGTTTTTAATATCGCCCCCCAAAACCAGAGACTACCAGGGAGACCGACCCCCTTTGCTTTTGCATGCGTGACTCGGTCTCCCTGGTAGTCTCTGGTTTTTGGGGGTGATATTAAAAATCTGGGTATAACAATCCCAATAAACAATAAGAAGAAAATCTTCTTCAGCAACACAGTTGATTTTAAAGTTCATGTGGAAAAATGAAGATTGATTGTTTTTAGCTAGGAAATGCCTGGGGGGAAAAATACAAGTTAAGAAGGGGAGGCATTATTACATCATATTAACAAGTTGGTGCAATTTGGAGACACAAAGCCTAAAAATAAACCTAAATATCAGGTATTTAGTATCTGATAAAGGTAGCATTTCAAATCAGTGGGGAAAAGATGGTATAAGGACAACTATGAAGTATAAAGGGAAAATAAGGTTGAATTTAAACCTCAGTCTTTGTACCAGGCTACACACCAGATGTGCCCTCACTAACAATCCATAATAGTAATAGAAAAAATAATGCTGCTTCCCCCCACCTCCATAAAAGTATTAGGAAAAACAAAACAAAACAAAACCACACCACACACACACATACACAGGAGATTTCTTTGATCATATTGGAGTGGAGAAGGTTTTGTCTTGTATTCTTCTCTACCATAACATAAAATCCAGAAATCATAAAGATAAAGAGTGATTAATTCATATACATAAAAATAAAATATTTTTATATGGCAAAATCACCATAAGTAAAAAAAAAAAAAGAAAAATATTTGTTTTTTATATCAAAAAGGGTAAAATTGGAGGAACTTGGAAAGATGGCAGACTAGGGACCCTGAGCTCTCCCCATCCAATGTTTATGACCAGATATCATCCACATCCAAGTCAATAAACCAGACAGCAATCTGAAGACTGGAATAACAAACTCCACAACTAAGTACGGAGCAGAAGCTGCAGCTGAAAGGTTAGGAAGTTCAGAAAGGTGGAGGGGGGCTGCTTTTAGGAATGAGGAAGCTGTGTGCATGGAGAAGGCACACATGGACCCTCACAGCAGGGAGCTCAAGTGGGGTGCACTAGAATGTATTATGCTAAGTGAAATAAGTCACCAGAAAAAGATAAATACCATATGATTTCACTCATATGTGGAATTTAAGAAACAACAGATGAACATAGAGGAAGTGGGGGGAGGAGGAGAGAGGTAAACATCCACAAGAGGCCCTTAAAGACAGAGAACAAACTGAGGATTGATGGGGAGAGGTGGGTGGGGGATGGGCTACAAGGGTAATTGGTATTAAGGAGGGCACTTATTGTGATGAGCACTGGGTGTTGTGTGTAAGTGGTGAATCACTGAATTCTACTCTTGAAACCCAAACTGCACTGTATGTTAACTAAAATTTAAATAAAAAGTAAAAACAAAAAATAACACAGAGGGGCTGAATTGCTTGAGTTTGTAAAAACAGTCAGACTTGGGGCCTGAAACTTTAAAAGTCAGCTCTCTTAACACCAGGCAGTCTGGGAGGGTTAGTGATAGTTGGGTTGCCACCCTTAAAGAGACACCAGCCTGTGTGGAGAGGCAACATAAAAACAGCAGTTATCACAACGCCAGGGATGAATCGGAGACAGATCTGTTCACACTGCTTTCTAAGTGTGTTGGGAGACTTCTCCAAAAACAAGGGAGCTGGAGTTGTCATCTTCCTTCCCCAATCCCAACATAAACACAGAGTCACCTGTGGGTGGCAGGGCTGCACAAGCACTTGCTACTTAACTTCCCAGCAGTGTGCCAAGCCCACAAGTTCTCCTAAAGACTAGCCCACCCCAAGCCTCCTAGTCTCGGTCCTGGACTTGGGGTAAATTTTGTTAAAACCATGCCAGCATCCCACTCAGTCACCTGGTGCACAGATCCCACAGCATATCTTGCCCAGCCTCCATGCCACACCCAGTTGAGCCTCCCCAGCTACTGTCCCACACTATGCCTAACCATTGATGTATGTCATACCCAGCCTTGTGCACATGGCTGCCCCAGCACTCAGCCCCCACCACTGCAGCACTTCCAGGTATCTGGCATAAAACTAGTGGCCCAACTCAAATTTTGCTTACACTTCTGTCCCACTCCCAAATTCCACAGAAGATACACTCTCTCAGAGCTGGCCTGCCTGGGTCCTACTACCACCATAGAGAGCAAGCATAGTCCACAACAGGAAGACCATCAGCACAGACAATTGCACTGAAGGAAAAATGACTGAGACACAGCAGGAGAATAAGCAATACACATAGAATATTCATTCACCTGAAGTGCCAAGTTCTGGTGAACAGGAGACACTTACATTACAGGTCACTCCGGGTCATAAAGTCACTACTTTCAACAGCAGAAGACATAACTGACTTTCTTAATCTACATAAACAGACACAGACAGGGAGACAAAATGAGGAGAAAGAGCAATTTATCCCAAATTAAAGAACAGGACAAGGGCATGGCCAGAGATCTAAGTGAAACAGATATAAGTAATATGCCTGATAGAGAATTTAAAGCAATGATCATAGCCTTAACTCATTGGACTTGAGGAAAAAAGTGGAAGACATAAGTGAGACCCTTAACACAAAGATAAGGAATAACATAGCAGAGATAAAGGACATAATAAATGAAATGCAAACATGCTTGATGGAATAAATGGGAGACTAAAAGAAGCAGAGGAATAAATTAATGAGTAAAGGAAAGTAATGAAAGCTGAATGAAAGAGAGAAAAAGAAATTATTCAAAACAAGAATAGACCTAGGGAACTCAGTGACTGCATCAAACCTAGTAATATTCATATTATAGGAGTCCAGATGAAGAAGGGAGAGAAAGGGGAGCAGGAAATTTACTTGAAGGGATGATAGCTCAAAACTTCCTTAATCTGGGGAAGGAACAGTATCCAGATCCAGAAGGCACAGAGAACTTCCATCAGAATGAACAAAAACAGATCCATACCAAAATATTTGTAATTAAATTTGCAAAATATAGTGATAAAGAAAAAAATTTAAAAGTCACAGGACACAAGAGTCAGCAACTACCAAGGGAAAAGCCATAAAGCTACAGAGGATTTTTCAACAAAAACTTGGCAAGCTAAAAGGGAGAGGCATGATATATTAAAAGTGCTATACAGGAGAGTTACCTGGGTGGCTCAGTTGGTTAATTGTCTGACTTCAGCTCAGGTCATGATCTGGAGGTTCATGGGCTTGAGCCCCTTGACAGGTTCTGTGCTGACAGCTCAGAGCCTGGAGCCTGCTTCAGATTCTCTCTTTATCTCTCTCTCTCTCTCTCTCTCTCTCTCTCTCCTCTGTCGTTCCCCCACTCAAGTTCTGTATCTCTCAAAAATAAATAAACATTAAAAAGCCATTTTAAAAATGCAAACCCTAAAAGCACAGGGATACCATCATTCTCTTATCAGAATGGCAAATATCCAGGGTGCCTGGGTGGCTCAGTCGGTTAAGTGTTCGACTTTGGCTCAGGTCATGATCTCAGGTTGGTGGGTTTGAACCCTGCTTCAGGCTCTGTGCTGACAGCTAGCTCAGAGTCTGAGGCCTGTCTTCAGATCCTGTGAGTCCTTGTCTCTTTGACCCTACCCTGCTCATGCTGTCTCTTTCTCTCTCTCACAAAAATAAATAAAAACATTAACAATTTTTTTTAAATGGCAAATATCCAAAACTTTGATAACAGATTGTGGTCATAAGAACAGGGGGAAAGCCCTCTTCTTGCCCTGCTGTTGGGAGTGCCGATCCTCTCAACCTCCAAGGAGGTACTTGGCAGTATGGATCACCACATATACACCCTTTGCTGCATCAGTTCTACACTAGATATCACACACCCATGAAATGCTGCATGAAAATATTATTCACTGCAGCATTTTTAAAAGTAGAAGATTGAAAAAAAAAACCCTGAAAGTCCAAAGTAAGGAAGTTATAAAATAAATTATTGTAGGGGTGCTTGGATGGCTCAGTTGGTTAGGTGTGTGAGTCTTTTTTTTTTTTTAATGTTTATTCATTTTTTGAGATTGTGAAACCCATGACCATAAGTACAGAGCCCTTTACACACTTGCCTTCTCAGGATTGGGTTTTAGGAGGTTTGTTTTTTCCTAAATTTGCAAGCAAAACAAAAAATCATATTTGATTGTTTAATTTGCTTATCTTTACAGTGATCTCCAGAGACTACCCCTCTTCCTTAGATGCAGTGTCATCTTAAAAATCTTTTGTGGAATTTTGGCTTACCACAGGAACATACTCTGTATCAAAGATATTCACCTTTTGAACTTACCATAAATGTTGCTAATGTTTTTAATGTCAGTGAGTTCCTTTCACATATGGAAGATTTAAATGGATGAGTAAAATTTGTGTGTGGTAGGTATACTGCTGAGCTGCCAGAGAGACAGAAATGAACTTGGAGATATCTGAATTATCAGTGGTTCTTAAGTATTACTCACAATCCCTGAAAAATATCTAGAAGTAATAGCAGCCCAGCTGCCATTCTCATTTTGGGTCCTGTGCAAAAAGGGATGGCACCTTTGTTCCAGACTGAAACTACAATGATAATATCATCTACAATGACAATTAACAAGAGTGAGCACTTTTCTGGTGCTTATTTTGTGGCTGGTTCTGTTCTAAATAGTCTACATATACTGCTTCTTAACAACTTTATATATATATATATATGTGTGTGTGTGTGTGTATATATATATATATGGCAGGCACTGTATATATAATCTCATTCTACAGGGGAGGAAACAGAGAAGGTAAGCAATTTCTTAAGCACACACAGCTGGGCAGTTTTGAAGCTTGGATCTTTAACATCTTTGAAATACTCTGGCCTGTCCAAAGAATGTCTTTGGCACCATCTGGTCCAAGCCCAACTGCCTGGTCTCATCTTGGAGATTCCATTCTTCTCCCATTGTCACTCACAGACTGGAGGGCGCCAAGACCAAGTAAGAGGTCACTGAGATGCCACCCAGGCCTAGGCCAACTTGGTAGGAGGAGAGAAATGTGCCTGGGGTTGAAAGACGTTTCCAAGATGGCTCCTCACATGGCTGTTTCCAAGTGACCTCAGTTCCTCACCACAGGTCTCTTCCACAACCCTGTTTGAGTGTCCCCCTGGCATGGCAGCAAGTGATCAGAGAGAGAGCCACGTGCTTTTTATACCCTAGTCTTTTAAGCAGTCCTATGCTATTTATTAGAAGCAAATCACTAAGTCCATCCCACACTCAAGGAGAGGTGAATTAAGCTCCATCTCTTGAAAGGAGTGATAGATCAGACTGTGGAGGAGGAGGCAGGAATAATTGCAGCTGGCCCACATCTTTTGTTAGAAATACTAAACTTCAGGCCTTTGGACTCCATTCTTCAGGTGCGGGGACCATAAAAGATGTGAATCACGAAAGCATCAACATCTCCTCTGTGTCCCGCAGAAAGGGCCCCTGGTCCAGTCTAAGAGAGGCCATTGCATTGAGCACTAGATCAGAAGACGGGCTGGTAGGGGGAGGTAGGTGGTACAGGCATCATCTGTGAACACATCCAGGACATTTGCCAGAACCAACATGAAAAGGTAAGGTGGGATTCTTCTGACTGCAACAGAGAGGGGACCTGGTCTTGAAATGAGTGGTTTGTACCGGGATCTTGGCAGATCCACAGAGCCACCAAGGCTGAGGTCGTGCCAGGACCACCATCCCCCACCTTGAGGAGCTTCGATTCAACCATGCAAAGAGTCCACGGCAACACATCGTCTCCCCAACTTCAAGAGACACGGAAATGGGGGGAAAAGTGTTATCTCGGAATGAAAGTATTAAAGTTCAGGCATAATAAAGAGAATCAAGTTTTAAAAGATAAGTAAGCCAAGAAATTGTGTTTACAAATGTGATTGAGTTTGTAAACATCCCAAACCCCAAAGATGCCAACGTGCAGTCTAAGAGAGGAAGGGCTAGATGGGGATATTGTGAACTGTGCCTGATACTGTTGAGTGCCTCCTTTAGGCATTCCATCTCCCTTCTAGGCTAATGAAGCCCCCAGATTATAAGAGGCAATTAGCTCTCATCAATCATGATTCATATAAGATAGCCAAGCACAAGGATTCTTATTCTCCTTTTCCTGATATTCAATTTCCCAACCAATCCCCTCCCCCACCTTCTTGCAGCCAAAAGCCAAGGTGAGCATTTTGGGCCATTGAGGTGGTGGTGGGGAAGTCTGCTGTGGATTCAGGAAAAGTTTTCTTAAAATAAAATAAAATAAAGAAAACCAGCACAGGAGCTGTCTAATATTGCCTGTTCCCTCCTTTCTGCTTCAAGGTCCGTATGATGCCTAGAGCTCCTCCTGGCTTGCTGTAACCATAAAGCAGAACATAGGAGGATCTAAAGGCAACTGGCTGGTGATGGCAGAGGAGAAAATTGGGGTGTGATGGTTAATTTTGTGTCAACTTGACTAGGCCATGGGATGCACAGATATTTGGTCAAACATTACTCATATGTCGATGAGGGTGTTTCTGGATGAGATTCATATTTGAATCCAACTAAACCAGATTACCCTTCCCGACTTGGGTGAGACTTATCTAATTAGTTGGGAGCCTGAACAGAACAAAAAGACTGACCCTCTTGCAAGTAAGAGACAATTTTTTTCTGCCTGATGGCCTTCAAAGTAGGACAGAGCTCTTGGTTGGAGCTCTTTCATTTAGGGTGACTTAGAGTTAAACCTAAAACGTAGGGCGGCTGTAATACCATTAGGAATGGTAATGTAAATAGGAATGGAGAAATAAAAGTTAAGAATGACTATACAAATCCCATTCTGTACACAAACTGGAGAAATGACAGATTTGAGAGAGTGTGAGCCTTATGCACCTGGCCCAACAAGAGGAATTAGGGTCAACCTGAAGTGGCTCTTTCTGGGAGAACTGATTTGAGCTTCAGTGAAAGTTGTAAGTGCAATGGACTGAAATACATCTGTTGAAATCTACCAATTCATAAGGTCCGGAGGACGGGGACCAGCCCACGCACCCCCAGCCGAACGATCCCTGAGTAGGTGCTTGGTGTCGGCAAACTATCTATAGGAAAGAAAGAAGACAGACAACATGAATGGTGGTAAAGCCACACTTTACTAAGAAAGTCAGTGTCTTATGCCATAGGGGATTACACATTTTTTTTTCTTTAATGATTACATAGTTTATGGTCCTTGAAAAAGTAAAAACATGCTCTGGGAAGGATCTTTTTTTTTTTATCACAGAAGAGAGAACAGCCATGAGAACAGAAGTTAAAAAAAAACAAACAGGAATAAGGGAGTTTGTCTCTCAAAGAATCTTCTTTTCTTCAAGGCCCTTTAGCAGTTATGTCTAGGCAAGATGCTTATTATCCAAAAGGTTAATTTTAGACAGAGGATTGTGTTTGCCCCCACAGCAGGCAATGAGCTGGGAACAGAAATAATGTAAGGGAAAGCTGGTGTCACTAACTGACCCAAGTTGACTCAAAACTTAAAGGTATATGCCTTTT
>PJEM01012968.1:0-43638 GCA_004023845.1 Helogale parvula
GGCCTCTCTGGACTGTTAGACCTCAGGAGCCCAGGGCCACCCCCAGCCCTCCCCACTGGAAGTCCCTGTCCCATGTGGGGTCCCCTGTCCCCTCTTTTGCTCTGGTAGCTCAGCTCTTCCCTGCACAAGCCCCTCTGTCACTTGTTACTTGGACCTCACTGTCACCGTTCACCCACTTGTCCCCCACATGCTTGCTTGGCACCTGCTTGGGCCAGACCCTGGGCTTGGTGCTGGAGGTAGATGCACGGGGATGAGGTCAAGCTCATGGTCCATGTGCATCAGCCATCTACATGCTGATGGGCACACACAGTGAGCAGGGCCATCATCCCTGGGAGCTGCTGGAGCCCAGATTGGGGAGCTGTGGCCCCACTGGGGGTGCAGTCAGGAAGAACTTCTTGGAAGAAGTGGCACTACAGGAAGGTGAACACCTCTACCTCCAATTGCTGTAACTCACTGTGTGCTGGCTCTGTCTTCTGTCATCATACAGGGAGGCCTTGGTGTTGGCCAGAGACTGGTCTTGAGTCTCTGGCCTTGGGAAAGGGTATCTGACTCAGCCTCAGTGTCCTCGTCTATGACATGAGAATGTCAGCTTTGTCCTTGTGAAAGAATGATCGAGGTAGCGAAGTGAGGGGGGCGCTGGGGCCGGATAGGCTGCTTGCAATCCCAGCCTCATCACTACGAGCTAGTCAGCCTTGGGAAAGTGAGTTCATCCCTGATTCTGTGTCCTCCAATGCCAGGCTGGGGGACTGATGTGTTTGCTGTGCTCCCCTGGGACTCACAGCCAGCCTGGCCTGCTTTGTGGTATGGGGCCGCAGTGACAAGGATGTGCCATCGGTCACTAGGTGGGTGGCCACAAGGGCTGGCTCTGGGCGTGTCTCCTCCAAGCTGGCACTGTGACTGGGAAGGTGGCAGTGCCATGCGTGGTGATGTGATTGCTCTCCTAATCTTTCTCTTCCCTGAACACCGGCTCAGCTTGGCTTCAAGCCGATTTCCGTTATTATTGCCATCTCCTCATTCATTTCCTTCTTCTCGGAATAAATATGTAAATACCAAACCGTCTGCCCATATCTCAAACAGTTAAACTTACCCTTGATCCAGCAGTTTCACTCCTAGGTACGCATCCTAGTAATGTACGCCCTGGGAGTCCTAACAGGGACGAGTTAGTAGGAGGATTCATGGCAGCAATATCCACAAAAGTCAAAGAGTAGAGACAACCCAAATGTCCATCAACGGACAAATGGAGAAGCAAAAAGTGGTATAGCCATACCGCGGAATATTACTTGGCCATAAAAAGGAATGATGTGCTGGTACATGCTAGAACATGATGGGCCTTGAAAATGTTACAGTAAGTGCAAGAAGCCAGATGCAAAGAACCACATATTGTCTGATTCCATGTATTCCCAGAATAGGGAAATCCACAGAGACAGGAAGTAGGATTGGTGTGTAAGTAGGAGTCTTGGTGAGGGCGGGTGGAGAGGAAAGTGTTAGTTAGGGGTATGGAATTTCTTCTCGAGGCGAGGAAACTGTTATGAAATGGACAGTCGTGAGGTCTGCACATGCCTGTAAATACTTTCGAAGCCATTCAGTTGTATACTTTGAATGAATGCATTGCATGATATGTAAATTATATTCAGTAAAGCTTTTAAGCAAACAAATATGTGCATACCTAGAAGGCTTTTCCTTCTGCTCAGGGAATTCATTTTACCTATGGAGATCTACACCATGTGTGTATGGGTAGTCCTGGGGGCAGAGGCCCAGCATTGGGTCCTCTTGTAGCCTCTGGATACCTCCCCAAGCCCATGAGTGCCCTTCAGCCAAACTACCCCCTTCCCTTCCTTCTATGGCTTTGTGTTATCTCCCAGCCTCCTGATCCTCCTGTTCCCCTTTCTCCTCATCCACTGCCTAGGAAACCCCTCCCCATCACTGTTCAGTGAATGTATTGTGCCCAATCCACACATCACCCACCCCCACTCCAAGGCCAGGCTCACCAGGAACTTGGTGACCTCTGCCATTGTTTCTTGGGTGTGTTACTCCTGGAGAAGAAGATTGTTTAGTTGTCTCCTTCCCCAGAGGAGCAGAAGAATTCTCTTGAAACGGTCCCATACCCATTCCTGGAGCAAACTCGGTGATAAATAAATGCTCCGTTGAGTTCCTTTGAACAACAGGGACTTGAACTGAACCAATGATCAAAACCTTCCACTTGGGATCTTCAACCTTGAATTCAGATTTTAATTTTACTAACTCACCACGTCAATTCATTTTTTAAATATAGTTTCAACTCATTTTTTTTTAACTCAAAAAGTACCTAATGAACCAGTTTGGTTGAAATCAAATCTAAGCCTTTTCTATGTGCGGTTGGGTTGAACCCGAATACAATTAGAGCATAATGTTTTCCAAGCTGAAAATTTCCCAGGGTGAAGAAAAGCCTGCATGTCCTTTGATTTGGGTGTCTCCTTTCTTCATCCCCTCTTGCAGATTGGAAGCCCAGCTAGCCCCAAGGGTCCCCAGAACCTCAAGGCTGTCACCTCTCCTGGAAACTTGGAGACACGGAAGTTAAGGACGATGATCCCTGTTTAACAGATGGGGGACAGAATGGGAGAGGGGAAGGCCTCTGTGAAGGTCACGGAGGCAGGACTGGTGGCCAGATCTTCCCCTGCAGCTATCTGTCTCCATGGTAGGAAAAACATCTGCCCAACGAATTCCCTTAAGATGTCACTGTAAAAAGGCTCACGGTATTAGTTCTCTCTGGGGGATTTGCAGACAGCTCTTGGGGAGGAGCTGTTTGTTAAAATGAGCTCACTACTTGTGGATCTGATTTTTTTCCAAGCACATCTTCTAAATGATAAACTCGTGGTGGAAAAGCACCTGCTAGTAGCTTTGTATTCTTCGTGGGGAGCCTCAGATGCAGGACCCGGGACGCAAGAGACTCTGATTCAGCAGTTCTAATGGGAAGTTAATGAGGGTCCTCTGTGGGTCCCTCACTTAATTTGAGGACAACCGCCAGGCAGGACCCAGCCCTTTGTTTCACATATGTCAGGATTTGCTTATGAAAGGAGGGAAAAGCAGAGAAAAAGAGAGGGATTGATAGCTCACCAATAGTGCACTGGACTATTTCACATGATAATCCTTTTCTTAGGAGGTATGCAGTAGGCAGTTAATAACTGTTGCATAAACAGTGAATGAACACCTCTCCAGGCTGATGGAGCACTTAGCAGCTCCTCCGTGCAGCCCCAGAGGACCCTGAGGGACCCCTCAAGGGTCACCTGCTGTCCAGATAAGGCAGCCACTAGCCACTTGTGGTATTTAAATTAAACTTCAAGGCCACCTTCCTCAGGTGCTTGAGCTACGTTTGGAGCGCTCAGTACCTCCAGGGGCTGAGGGCCGATGGGTCACCGGCCGCTCACTGAGGCAGGCGCCAGGGCCAGGTTCTCTTCTTGCCTCTAGCTGTGCTTCAGGGGGGCCGAAGAACTTGCTGGAATCAGAACTTCCTGCAGTGAAACCTCTACTCCCTGGCTCTGCTGGAGAAGAAACCCGATGCTCTGATACGTGATTATTTATCCCATTAAAACAGAGCCCAGTTCACTGTTCAGTTTCGAATATAAATCTTTCTTAAATCCCTCAGGTACTCCCTGGAGAAGAATTGAATGCTTTCTCGGTCACCTGTGGTCCCTGATGTGAATCTTGTGTTTTCCCTGGGCCGTGACCTCGGAGCACTATGAAGGTGAGCCCCTCATCACGTTCCAAACTGACCAGAGAGCCAAGCTTGGATCTTCTCCCCCCAACCCCCTTTTAACGGTACTTTTCCCTTTTTTCTCCATTTCTTCAACCTTGGGATTTAGATAGCAGCTCATGCTGTTTAATGTTTATTTATTTTTGAGAGAGAGAGACAGAGACAGAGCATGAGCAGGAGAGGGGCAGAGAGGGAGACACAGAATCAGAAGCAGGCTCCAGGCTCTGAGCTGTCAGCATAGAGCCCGACACAGGGCTTGAACCCACGAACTGTGAGATCATGACCTGAGCTTCAGCAGGATGCTTAACCCTCTAAGCCACCCAGGTGCCCTGATGTTTCTTTTTTAAGTTTACTTATTTATTTTGAGAAAGAGAGAGAGAGCATGTGCCAGCATGGGAACCTGAGTGGGGCAGGGGCAGAGAGAGAATCCCACATAGGTTCTGCACTGTCAGCACAGAGCCCGATGTGAGGCTCCATCTCACAAACCATGAGATCATGACCTGAGCCAAAATCAAGAAGTGGAAGCTTAACAGCCTGAGCCACCCAGGCGCCCCAGTTCAAAGGTTTTGACTAAAGTTTCATCAACAAATAAAGAGCTTGTCTTTCAAAATATGGATTTTTGACGTCTTTTCTGGCTGCTAAGGAGTCTTTTCTATTTCAATCCTGCTCCCAGGGGAATACTTTAGAGCTTGGATTTTTGACTAGTTGACATGCTGTGACTCGTTGTAAATACAATTACTGTACCAAAAGATTAAGTCGCTCCTGCCCCCAAAGCTTGTTTTAAGCTGTCCATGACCCTGTGTTTGATGGTGGGGATAGGACCTAGACTGTCTGGAATGCTCTATTCATCCTTTTCTTCTTTCCTTTCCCCAAATACTGGACTTTGAGTTTTTCTATACAACAAGCCACCACATCCTGACACTGAGGCCACCGGGAGAGCTTTGGGGAACAGTTGCGTCTGCCAGAAGAGGGAACAGCTAACCCATAGCCCCTGGGGTCAGGTCGGGGGACTCCCATCCATCAGTTCCTGAGTTTCGTCAGAGGCACACATTCTCGGAATCAGCCCTCTCCAGAGTATTTGCATTTTCAAATAAGAACTTGGGGAGAACAGTGTTTAACTTAACAGAGTCACTCTCTGAGGGTGGAATGACATGTCCGGGGAATATATTTATAGGCCAAGTCTGTGGCCCCTGGCTGTCCCTCCAGGCCCTCAGAAGTGGCAGTGGCTGAAAGCGGGGGACACAGCTCCCCGACCCAGGCTGCCCTAAAGCCCAGGCCCAGAGCCCTCCAGCCTTCGGTTTTGTCATTTCCTTGGAACACAAGAGCAGACCGGTCGTCTTCTTCCTTGACATGGCGTGGAGGGTGTGAGGGGAAGAGCGCGGGCTCACTCCCCACCTCCAGATCCGCCCTCTGGAGACTACCAGGCGCCCATCCGAGGGAGGATCTAGACAGTGAGTAAGAAAGAGGTCACATTCTTGCAGCCCATCTCTGGGATTAGCTAGGACTTCTCATGCCCCTAGATGGCTGCCCAAATGTTTTGACCTGTCACCTCATAAAAAGTTGGGGGGTTTTGGTCTCCAGGCCCCTTGGGGTTTAGTGGTCCTCTCCTGCCATCACCCTGTTTCTAGTTGGACCACTCACCCATCTCCTGTAGCTGGGGCACAGGGGTACAAGAGGGCCTGGTTCTGGGGGTCCCAAACAGACCAGGTTTGGCCACTGGCCAACTGACAATGTCCAAAGGCAGAGGAACGCGTGGAGGTGGAGCAAGAAAGGAATTGGTGTCAGTGAGGCCAACGCCGGGAAGACAGCAGACTAACATCCCAGAGACTGTCTCCCGAGTCCTGAAAGCCCCTTCTTTCCTCTCCTTTCCTCCCTGTTCTTGGAAAAGCCCCCCACTGCACAGCCTCAAATTCTGTTCTTTCCCAGTTGATAAAAATCTGTTCCATTCTGACTGGTGAGGCTCAGTTCAGCTCTTCATTGTTTGTGGCCCTGCATGTGTTTCTATCTTGAGTTCCCCAGTGGCCCCGTCAGTCACTGAGCAGCCCCCACCAGGCAGGAGGCACCCAGAGGCCCCGCCACAGCCGAGTTCTGAGAGAACCGGGCTTTCCTCCCGCAGAGATGAGAGTGTAAGGAGCCGTGAGGGGAAACTGGGCCGGCTCAGGGAAGGCCCGATACGGCTTTCCCCAAACAAGACAGTCCGACGGCCGCTGGCTCCGACGGAAAATAAACTGGCTTTTCTGCTGTGCTTTTTTCCTTCCTTCAACCAAATTATGTTCTCTTCTGTTTCTCCCCCTCCACACCGGAAACTCTACTTACGGTTTTTTAAATGGTCCTAACCGGGGAGAGGAAGCTGAGTGGCCGCAGAGAGAATCCCACACTCGGTCCATATCCCACTGGGCCGAGAGTCAATAGAACAGGCCCTCTGGGCTCCAGGCGGCAGGACACCGGACAAGCCACGAAGTATTTATTTTCTGTGGCTTTGCTCAGGCCTCTGCAGACAGAGTTTTTATTGAATCTGGCCCCAAAACTGCTGGGATTAGGCTTTGCTTGGCTACTCAGAGAGAAATAAGTGTTCTCCAGAAAAAAAAATTGCCCTCTCCTGCCCTCCCCTTCTTCCCCCCTTTTCCACTCTCCCCACGTGGTTTCTTTGTTGAAAAGTTTTCCAAAATGTGCTTGTACTGAGGAAGAGAGTCATGTTTTTCTGAGAAACCCAGCGTGGCTCCTTTGGACCTGTGGTTGGCACTGGTTACGGCGGTCTTGCCCTCCCTGAGCAGAGCCTCAGGAGAAGGGTCCCCAGGAAGGCCTGGCCTCGCTGTGGCCCAGCATGGAGGCCCTCAAGGGGGGCAGCGGGGTCACGCCTAGGCTTTTCCTGACAGCTCAGAGCTTGGAGCTGGCCCCAGGCCCCAGCGAGCCTCAGTCACAGCAAATGTAGCCTCAGGGAGGTGACGGCTAAGGGGACATGCTGAAGGCCCTGCGGTCGCAGGCCTGGCAGGGCCAAGATCAGGATCAGGCAGGGCCGAGCTCCCCAGCCAGGAGTCTGGGAGTCCCTGTGGGCCCGGGGCAGTAGGCGACGGAGTGCATTTTGAGGCTCACGAGATGGCACCAAAAACATGCTCGGTGGCTGTGCCCTGGAGGCCCTGGCCCGGTGTCCTGAGGAGGCCTCTGGTGGCCAGTTGGGGCCACTCGGGGGCTCTGAGAGGGTGAAATCTCTCTAGGAACTGCTGTCACCCTGCTGGCCGGGAGGATGCCAGGTCCCTGAGGGAGCCACTGACCCTAGCCACTGGCTCTGCCCCGACCATTTGCTCTGCTTTCTCACACTTGGCTGCGGTGTGATTTCTCCGAAGGCCCCATCCAGCAACCAGGTGGGCTCATTTTTGTGACTCATTCATTCATTATATACTCAAGGAGCAACTGCAAACACATACAATAACTCTAAGAAGATGGTGTTTGGGGACCTCAGAGGGGAGTGGCCTGGCTGCTGCTCCCCTGGGGGACAGGAGAAGGGAGGGGGGACGAATTAGAACATTGCCCAAGGGCCTGCCTCTGCCTCTACAGCCTGGGGCACAGAGAGCCTCCCAGGGCGCTGGGATTGGACCTGGCTGGCTTAGCTTTGGGTTGGCAGGGAGAGGGGCAGCACCCCTGGAGGAGGAACCAGGATGGGATGAACGTTTCATCTGCAGAACCAAGAGACACTCCTGGCATGTTGGGGGGGAGACACCAATGAATAGAGCCGTCTTGGGTACAGGCTGCGGCATCAGGCTACGGAACTAGTACAGGGACCAAGCCCAGCCATGCTGGGTCTGCCGGTTTGTTCTTTTGGTTCCTTGTTCCAAACCTGAAGATTCTGTGTTGTGGGAGGAGGCAGCGGCTTATCACGGACGTCTATCATGTGGCTAGTAATATGGAGCACTCTCCTGCTCCAGACTGGGGGAGATCTGTGAGCCTGCGGGTCCCTGGAGCCCCTTCCTCCCTCCCTGCCAAATTCCTCAGAGCCGGGCAGATAAGATAAGCGGTTTCTACTTTCCTAAGGCAGAGCCAGTCCTTGGGGGCTGGGAGCTGGAAGGCCGGGGTGGGGGAGAAGCCCCTCTTTGGAAGTGACTTGAGTTGGGAATCCTAGGACCACTCTCGCAGAACCTTCTGCTGCTCTCCCTGCTTCCAGGCCTCTACTACTCTCTAGAGTCACAACCCTAAAGACAGTTCCATGAGAGGGTAAGTGCTGGGTGCCCTATAGCAATGAGCAGGAAGGCGAAAGGAGCAGGGAAGCCAGGGCAGGACACAGCCCCCGAGGGCCCGCTGGGCCCTATTCCTCTCCTGGCTCCCTCCAGCCTCTTCTCAACAGCTGTCCTTCGTCAAGACTACCTCCTCCCTGCCCATCCATTCCCGTGCTGGTGCCCCTAGTTACCCCCTCTACACCTTCTGCCTGCCCGCTGCTCACCCAGACCCTGCCTGCCTTTCCCCAAGGCCAGTCGGACAGAGACACGGTGAAATTTCTCTGTGAGCACATACAAGCACCCCTGGGTGACACATTCGGGCCTGCCTCAAGCCATTTGCTTGTTTTTGTCTGTGAAAGAGGGGTCTCCACCACTTAGCTGCTGGCTCCCGGGATACACACACACACACACACACACACACACACGTCCTTCCCTTCCGTGAGCTTCAAAGAGGGCGGCAGGCACAGAACTGATGCTGGGTACTTATTTCACAGTGAAATGATTCGTGGGGTGCATTTAAAATTCCCTGCTCACAGCCATTAGGACCCTAGAACTGATTCTACTGCCTTGTGCTGTGGGATCTTGGGCAAAACACCAAACCTCTCTGTGAAGTTCTCATTTCCTACTCTGGGAGAAGATTAGGTTAGCCTATCTCAGCAGAACCTGCTAGGAATGAGGCCAGGAAGAGGTCACAAGTCTCAGCGGGGTCAAGTCGTTCCCAAGTTCCTCTTGGGAGGGGTGCTACGGCCACCCTGCCCCAAGGCTAGACAGGATCTTGGTCCTGCCTGTCATTTCCTGATTCTCAGCAGCCGAATGTCTCCCTAGACTTCCTAAAAGCTCTCCTCCAAGACGAGGGCCAGGACATCCATTTAGACCATCCCCACTTACTCCCGAGTCCCCACCTGCCAAGACTGCCCCTCCTGCTTGGAGCAGAGACCAGCTCTGAACTCAGTGCCCCCAGGGGGCTGGCCCCAAACTATGCTTTGGTTTCATCCAAGGACAAGTGTAGGCTAAGGAGCCTTCATGATGCTGGAGAGGGGTTTGATTTGTGGGCCAGCCAAGGTGGTGGCTTTGGCCCTCACAGAAGCCCAATCAGGGTGGTTTTCTAGAAGCTCAAGTGTTGCCCAGAGGCCTCCCCACTGGCAAGGGGAGGGAGAGGTCTGAGACGATTTCCCTGCCATGTCTGTCGCCTCTGCTCACCTGTCCAGTACTGGCAGGACAGCAACCCCCCCCCCCCACTATGCCGACAACCACCTCCCTGGCAGAAGGCACCGTGGATGGTGATGAGTTTCAGCTGGAGAGGCCTGGCCAGCCTCGGTGTCCCGTCCCCACTGACCAGCCTCTCCAGCCGCACCTTGTTGTCATGCAGTTCCCATTTCTCAGGCGCTCCCACTGGGGACTTCCCAGTGATGCCGATGCCATGGACCATCTTCTCTGGCTCCGACCTTGGCTTCAAAATGCCCCCTGCACCGATTCTCCTCTTGAGGGATGCCTCAATCTCCCCTGCCTCTTGCCTCCAGTACAAGGTCCCCTGGGGCCTGTCATCAGCCCTGTCTTCACTTCAGCTCTCCCAAGAGTGACTCATTCTAAACCAAGCACTCAAATGCTGTGCGTACCCCGATGCATCTCCAACCTGGACCTCTCTTCTAAGTTGCAGACCCCCACATCCCGCTGCTTCCTGGATTTCCCCTTGGTGTCCTACACACATGTCCAACCTGTCCACCACTCCTCTAGTTTTCCCTGTCTCATCTGCCAAACTGTCTCCACCTCCTCCTGGACCCCTCTTGCTCCACCCTCCAGCCAAGCCCCCCACTTCCGTTCAGCGCCATTCCATCTAACTGCTCTCTGCCTCCCTGCACCATCATTTCTCACCCAGACCCTAAGGGACTCTCTTAACTGAATTCCCTGCTTCCCTTCGGGTCCTCCTTCAAACCTTCCTCCACGTGGCAACCACTGGGAAATTTGAAACATGGGGCCGAAATATGCGACTTCTCTCCCTAATACCTCCCCAAGGCTTGCCATTGCTTGTAGGACAAGATCCTCTTTAAGGAGCTTGGACCTTCCTTCATCTCAGTCCCTGTCTTCCCCTCCTTTTCTCCTCCCAACTCTTTGCTCCTACTCATCCACCCATGTTCCAGCTACTCTGCCTCCTTGAGTTCTCCAAAGTACTGTCGTTGACACCTGTGAGATATCACACCTGTTCTCCCTTTGTCTAGCAAACTCCTATTCATTTCTCAAAACCCCACTCAAGTGCCACTTCCCCTCAGCAGCCTTCCAGGACCTCCTGGTCTGTGTGCAGGAAGGACTCGGGCTGTGCTTCGGCGTTTTGACAGTGTGAAGCACGTCGGATACTCTGGCTTTCAAGGTGGCAGTCTTCCTGTCGCCATGATCCATGGAGAATTTGGAGCCCTTCGAGGGAACCACAGGGTTTCCAGAGAGGAGAGAGGTCATCACACAGCCTTGTGCTGGGAGGGGCTTATTAGAGTTTTGCGGGATGCGGCTGGCAGAGCCTACAGTGTGAGCCTTGCCCACGTGTCTCCGGTGAGAACTTTGTAAGAAGCCTTCTTAAGTAAGGAGCAGAGGGCCACCATGAGGGGACTTTCTGGGGATGATGTCCATGGTCTGTGTCTTGCTGGGGTTTCTCCTATGTGGCGTATTCACCTATTGAAACCCAACAAGTATATACTTAAGACTTCTGCATGTCACTGTATGTATATTTTACATCAAAAGAAATATACTTTAAATAAATATGGAATTCTGGAGCATGATGTGCTCGCTGAAGTGTTTAGGGGGAGATGAAATGAAGTCCGTGACTTATGTGGAAATGTGTCCTGAATGTGTGCTGGGTGAAGAGAGAGAGGTTGAGGGACAAATGATAGAGCAAGCGCAGTAGGATGTCCATGGTAGAGTCCGGGTGGCCTGTCAGCACATATTCTCTCTAAAATTCTTTTAAATTTGCTGTAGGTTTGAAATTCTAAAACAAGTTTTATTTATTATTATTAAAATTTTTTTAAATATTTTTTAAATGTTTTATTTATTTTTGATACAGAGAGAAACAGAGCATGAGAGGGGGAGGGGCAGAGAGAGAAGGGACACAGAACCGGAAGCAGGCTCCAGGCTCTGAGCTAGCTGTCAGCACAGAGCCTGACGCCGGGCTCGAACCCACGAATGTGAGATCTGACCTGAGCCAAAGTCGGAGGCTTAACCGACTGAGCCACCCAGGTGCCCCTATTATTTGAAAATTTTTAAAAAATGTTTATTTATTTTGAAGGAAAGAGAGACAGTGTGTGAGCAG
The DNA here is from genome assembly GCA_004023845.1 of Helogale parvula. Classification (NCBI taxonomy): domain Eukaryota; kingdom Metazoa; phylum Chordata; class Mammalia; order Carnivora; family Herpestidae; genus Helogale; species Helogale parvula. The sequence continues at coordinate 11,237 of PJEM01012968.1, forward strand.
GGGAGGGGAAGAGAGAGGGAGATACAGAATCCAAAGCAGGCTTCAAGCTGTCAGAGGCCGATGCAGGGCTCGAACTCACAAACTGTGAGATCATGACCTGAGCTGAATGCTCAACCGACTGAGCTACCCATACGCCCTCTAAAACAAGTTTTAAAATGAGATGCTGGGCATTGGGGCACCTGGGTGGCTCAGTTGGTTAGGTGGCCTACTTCAGCTCGGGTCTTGATCTTGTGGTTCATGAGTTCGAGCCCTGCGTTGAACTCTGTGCTGACAGATGTGCTCTCTAAAACAAGTTTTAAAATGAGATGCTGGGCAGAGAAAGCGGAGGTCCAGGGCTGGAGATGGTTCGAGGCGGCTGAAGGAGCACCTCTCCCTGCTTCTGGAAGATGCAGCCCAGGCTTCTGGTGGGAATCATAGCAGCTCCTGTCTGAGGGGCCAGAGACTATCGGATATATAGTTTTCATTTATACAAACTACGTAAACTGGATGTGCTTTATCACTGAGTAGGTGCCCTGCCACTTTCAACAAATCCCTCAGTTGTCCTCACAAACTCCCAGGGAGGAGGGCTGGGAGGACTCCCCTGCCATTGCAATCAAAGCCAGGAAAGCTCTGCTGCCGTGCTCCCCCAGTCCCGGCGGAAGGCTCTGTTACTGTGACTCCTTTCTGCTCAGGGTTGACTGGTACCCAGCAGGATTCTCCAGGCCCTCCAGTGCTCCCTGCAGGGGCAGCCCCTGGGGGCAGCGGCCGAGGCTGGTGTTCCTTTGCGTCCCCCAGCACTTGGCCTGGTGCCTGGCATGTGGTGGGGGCTCAGAACGGTTTGCTGGGTGAGGGGATGTTCTCGGCTGTTTCTTGTCACCTGTCGATTTGGCCAGCCTGCGTGCCCTGACAGTGTTCAGAGCTGAAAGTGACGCCAGCCCCCAACAGTTGCCTGTAGAGATAGATACCTTAAAATCACTTCCCTAATGGGTATGGGGTGTGGTTGGACCTCAGGGTCCCAGTGTCCCGTGTCAAGACTGAGTGACATATTATTCCTGCTCCCAACAGGCTCATCTGCCCCGGTCGCTCAGCTCTAGTCTCGCACTCTACCTCCACCTGACCTTTTTCAGCCTCTGGGCCTTTTGTTCGCTGGGTGACTCCAGCCTGGAATGCCGTCTCCCCCTCCCCCGCCTATCTGAACAAGCACCAGCCTCCACTGCCCTCTGCCTCCCAGGCCAGGGCAGTGACTTTCCTTTGATGGGTGCATCACCCCTGGCCTTTCTGCCGGCCTGGCATCAAACGGTCTTAATTAATTATCAAGCATTTCCGGTGACTTCTTTATGTGTGTCCAGCTGATCTCTCAAGCTCTACCTGTTATCCACACCCCTGTCCCTCCCCAGGGCTTGGCACAGCGACCAGGAGAGACAGGCACCTCGGGGAGCTGGTGGACAGAGAGAGCCAAACTTTGGGGCCAGGGTTTTAGTCCCAGGTCCAGGATCGGAGCCATTTTTATGAATGAAGCGTCTGAAATCGAAACCCGCCAACACGAAGACAGAAGCAAGGCCGAAACGTGGCTTCCTGGCCCTCCAGCTAGAGGAGTGGGGACAGTTGAAGACCACTCTCCCGGTTCCCGTTTCTCCAGAGCCTCATCTTCATCTCCCCCCAGCCCCTTGACCTAGAAGGGGTCTCACATTTGCCAGCTCCCCCCATCGCTTCCCGAGCTGCCTTCTGTAAAATGATCTTTCTATATTTACTTAAACTTCTATTTAAAGAGGAATTCCTCATAATTACTCAGCCGCGGAGAGCTGACACTGTTTGGTTCTGTTTATTTAGTTTCTCCTAGTGATTGGCAAAATGTCCTCAGTGGCTTTAAAGAGCAGATATAGACGAATGACCTGTCGGTCATAAAATAAAGTATGATGTTCTGTTCTGTCCTCATGGGATATGGCATGTGGAGGGGACGTGCCCCACCATCCCATCCCTTAAAAATGCCAAATCCAGTCACTTCAGGGGTTGGATTACTAAAACAGCTTTACAATTTTTGAAAGGCACGTGTTATCTGGATGTGAATATGTATCGTGCGGAGTGCGTGTTCAGCACACATGCGCTGGTCATGTACACACACAGTCATTCACACCCACGCACAGCCTCACACCAGCGAAGGGCAGACATGCCCACAGAGGGATGAAGTGGGGATTAATACATCTATTTCTTTCTCCCCCCAAAAATTTAATTGATATTTGGCTTTCAGTCTAGCAGGGAAACTAAAATAGTAAGTTATTTATGTCGAAATATTCCCAAGACACTTCCCTCTCTTTTCCCTACCCGCTTCTCTCCTCTTCCACCCCCACCCTCCACACAATGACCTTCCAGAACTTTCGAGGAGACTCCTGCTCTGACAACCCCACAGAGACGTGCTGGGCTCAGGGATGGCGGCCATTTGGGGGGATCTGTGGGGAAATGGTATTGCGCTGGGGGCTCTCTGGTTAATCCCAAGGCGTCTGGAAACATGCGGGCCATAGAGACAATTACCACACCTCCCCAAAAGTGACCTGCCTCACCCCGCTCTGCTTCCCATGAGTCCTGGTCGCTGCTCAGTGTCACCACACCACAGAGCCCCTTTTCCCCCGCCACGTCAGCCTTGCCCTCGAGGGGAACTTCCTGCCCCCACACCCCCTTTACCATCCCTTCTCAATGTTCCCCACCAGTCAGTCCTTGGGGTGACCCCTCTGTATTGGGGCAGTCCTGGGAGGCCCGCTTTTCAGGCAGCTTTGTGTGGCTGCCCGTGCTGTCTTGGAGTCAGTGTCCCCACGTCACCTGGTACACAGGGTGGGGACCAGTGTGGCGTAGGTGGGACCGCACGTACTTGTTGCCTTCGCACGGCACAGCTCAGGAGCCCCAGAGATGTCTATTGTCAACCGAGGGCCCTTTCTGGAAACCCCCATTTTTTGGGCACGCACGGAGATCGGCCAGGAAGCTAGGGCACAAGGCAGGCAGTGACACAGGCCCAGAGCGGGACTGCGGGGCAGACAGGAGCAAATGACACATTAGCCATCGGCTCCTCTGTTTCTAGAACTGGTTGACAGCGCATCCCCCCAGTCCTGAGCTCGTCTCCAGTTTGTGATGACCCACCTTTCCCTTCCTGTTCCTTCACGGGCCTTGCTTCCCCTAAAACCGAGGACCGTTTCAATAAAAGAGGTCGCGTGAACCGTGTCAGCACGAGAAGAGATGGCCTCCTCACATCTCCTCCACCCCGGGAGCTCCGCCTAAGTGTCCACACACAGAGCAGAGGTCTCGCTGCTGGGCTTACAGTCTGGCAAATGTGGGGTGCATCACCACCACCTCGGGAGGCCGTCAAGATACAGAAGGTTGGGCCCCAGCTCCAGAGTTTCAGATTGAGTAGGTGTCTCGGGAGGGACCTGAGAATTTGCTTGTCTAGAAAGTTCCCACGTGATGCTGATGCTGTTGGTCTAGGGACCACACTCTGAAAACCACGGACATAGCAAATCTCCCAAAGAAAAGAACTCTGGTGTGGGGGTGGGGGCAGTGGTTTTTAAGGAGAAAAAAGCGGTGGTCTCGAGAAAAAACAAAGAGGGGAGGGGGTCTGAGAAGCCAGCAGCACGTCGCCTGTAGGACCCAGCATGTCGGAGCCTTGGGATCTCATTGGAAAAGCCACTGGACTCAGCGCCTGGAGGACGGGTGACTGGGCGTGAGGGAGGGGGTGTGGCGTTTCAGGCAGCAGGCGGTGAGCAGGGGTGGCCAGGCCGGGGCCAAACGTTCTCGGAACCGCGGAGGTTGGGCACGGGGTGAAGAGGAGGCTCTGAGCCTTCTTCGGTTCCCCCCCACCCCCCAGGCCGTCTTGCCCGCAGCCTTGCTCCCCAGACACCGCTGAGGCCCAGCCCCGGCCGGCGGGCCCTGGGGGCCCTGGCTGCCCACGACACCTACTGTTTTAGAAGCTGGAGAGCAGATGCCTCTCCTTGCTAAGCAACTCAGGCAACAAACACTTTGCTCCAGGCCTTTCTCTTCTGAAGCTGACTCTGTTGTTGGGCTGGGGAGATGTGTGTACAGATAAGCTTCTCAAAGTGATGACATCACAAGAGTAATAAAATTGCCACTTTGCACCCTGTGTCTCTCACCTCTGAGGCAGGTTCTTCCAATAATCCCGGCTCCATTCCCCTCATTACCAGTTCCAGGGCCCTGGGGTCGAGGGAAAGGGTGGCCCCCTGACATACGGGAGGCTTTGGGGCAGCTCTTTGAGGGGCCTGGGGCAAGCTGCCTTACCTCTCAGAGCCTCAGTTTCCCCTTCTTAAAAGTGGGCTGAGCTAGGTGGTTTGTAAGGTCCTTCCCTCTTCCCGCCACATACCCAGACCCGATGTTTCACTGGGAAGCCTTTTATTTTTCAATGGAATTTTCGCTGCAGTGGTGTTTTCTGTAAGTGAATTTGACCGGGATATGCAGAAGTAAATTTTGTTGTTGTTGTTACGGTATGGTCAGAGGTTGCTCAAGATTTTGGGGGGCTCTGAAGCTTATACAGTTTGTGAGGGTGTCTCCTTAAGAAAAGTAATACAGAATTCTGAGTCAAAATTAGGTGCGGGGGGCTCTGGCAGGGGCCCAGGCTGGGAGGTGCCCTGAGGCCCAAGCTTCTTAGCTCCTCGGAATATCTCTCTGTGTGTGCTTAAAGGCCCCCTGTTGTCTTGGCCAAATGTCAGGGTCTGGAATATTGGAGACCCTTGAGAATGCTATGGGCTTGAGTTGGCACTTCGAGAACCTGAGCGTCTCCGCGCCCATCCTGTCCTGGCCCATGTTTTGGCCTTGACATGGCGGTTGCCAGGCAACTGTCTATCCTATAGGAATTCACACTCATTCCCAGGCAGACGCACATTTAATTTCAGACCCAGAGTTCTCGATGACACGGGATGTCACCAGCCTGCGCCCTCACAGAAATAACCTGAAGCACGGAGTCAAAAGTAGCTGGGGGAACTGATACCCGCATTTGATCTTATTCCCCTAAAATAGCTTGGTCTTGTTTATGGGGCCTCTGTGTGAGGGGGGACGTAGGGGCCTGGCTGTGCTTGTGGCTTCCTCCCTCCCCCTGGGCACTCGCCTCTCTGTGTCCATTGCCAGAGGCACTTGCAGTGACTCAGGGCCCCCGAACATGATGTAACATCCTTGGCTCCTGGGCAGGATGATGGCGAATGTGTGACAGCCTTGGAATCCCAGGCAGGACCCTTGGTGCCTGCCTGCCAGTTCTTGACCAAGGTCAGGTGCAGCTAAGAGCTGGACTCTTGAGCCTCGTGGGGACTGGGGAGGAGCTCCCACTGTGGACAGGCCCAGGCCTGGGTGTCACGGGAATACACTTCTGCCCATTCTCTGGGGCAGCGGTCCTCAACCTTGGCCCCACCCCGGAATCACCTGGGGAGCTTTAAACAATGTAGATCTGATGTAACGCTGAAATTCTAGGGTGCAGCCTAGGTTGAGAGCTAGGGGGTCTTGACTAGCATTACCTCTCGACCAGCTGCGGGCAAGTGTGTCTGGGGCCTGGGCACCGCTGGGTCTGACATCCGGGGCCCTCGTCTGACGGGGGTAGACGTTCCCGTCCCGTCTGGTGTGAAGTCCACATTCCTCAGGCTCCAAAGCTGTCAGCTGGGCACCCGGACTTAGCTGCCGGGGGATGCTGTGCCTGCTTGGGGCCGGGCTCCCCTGTGTGGGTGCACCTGACTCTCTTGGGTGCTGGGCCTGGACTGGGGTGGCAGGAGATGAAGCCTTCTCAGGGTGGTGGGTGCTGAGAATGGAGAGCAGAGCTGGCTGCCGGGTTTGGAAAACAGAATCACGGCGGTGTGCGTATTGGTAACAACGGAGCGTTGGGCTCGCGAACAAGAAAGCAGAGTCTGTCCGCTGAAAATAAAACCGTAGAATCTGTTCATTGGTCAGTTTATTTATTGATTTTTTTCATGTGGCACAAAGCGCATAGAACGTACCCTCTTAGCCGGGTGTAAGTGTGTGGGACAGCAGTGTCACCTCCGTTCGCATGGCTGGGTCTGGGGTCCCCAGAACGTTTTCATCTTGCGGGACCGAAACCCTCTGCCTCTGGGAAAGCATCTGCCCCTTTCCCCTGCCCTGCGACCAGCCTTCTGCCGTCTGTTTCCACGAGTCCAGCTACTCTAGATCCTTCGTGGAAGTGGAATCACACAGCACCTGTCCTTTGGGGACAAGCTTGTTCACTCAGCCAAATGTCCTCGAGGTTTATCCATGTGGTGGGCCTTCTTCCTTTTTTAAGGCCGAGTAATATTCCCTACTTTCTTCATTCATTCATCTGTGAGGGGACATGTGGGTTACTCCTGCCTCTTGACCATCGTGAGTAATTGTGAATGGTGCCGCAACGGACACGTATGTGCATGTAACTCAGGGCCCTGCTTTCAGCTCTTGTGGACATGCGACCAGACGCAGGGTTGCTGGATTGGATGGTAGTTCTATTTTTAGCTTTTGGAGGCATTTCCGTGCTGTTTTCCACAGTGGGTGCACTACTTCACATTCCCACCATGTTGGTGGGTACAAGGGCTCCCATTTCTCCACACCCTCACCAACACTTTTATTTCTTTCTTTCTTTATATTGTGGCCATCCTGACAGGTGTGAGGTGATAGCTTAATGTGGTTCTGACTCATGTTTCTGTAACGCTTGAGCACCCTTTCGTATACCCGTTGGACATTCATACATCTTCAGGCAAATATCTCGTCAGGTCCTTTTCTCATTTTTAAAAATCGGGTTACTTGGTTTTCTGTCGAGTTATAGGCATTCTTTACATATTTGGGATATTATCCCTTTGTCTGATATCTGATTTGGAAATATTTTTTTCATTTTATAGATTGCCTTCTCACTCTATTGATTGTTCCCTTTAATGTAAAGACCATTGATCAGTTTTTTTCTTTTAATGTTTATCTATTTGACAGAGAGCGTAAGTGGGGGAGGGGCAGAGAGAGTGGGAGACACAGAATCTGAAGCAGGCTCCAGGCTCCCAGCTGTCAGCTTAGAGCCCCATGCGGGGCTCAGACTCACGAACCATGAGATCATGCACTGAGCCAAAGCCACTCACTTAAACGGCTGAGCCACTCAGGCGTCCCCCAAGATTTTTTTTAAAGCGAGCTCTACACCAAGTGTGAGGCTGGAATTCAGAACCCCGAGATCAAGAGTTGCGTGCTTTGCCAGGTACCCCCACTGGTCAGTTCTGAAGCATAATATAGAGCTGGCCAAATACTTGAAGAGCAGAAAATAAGCGATTACATTTCCTGAAATACAATTCAGACACTGAAATTGAGGTAGAAATCAAATCAACATCACACCTACCTATTAATTCTAACAAGGACGCAGTAAATTTGTAGTGATTTTTTAGAAAAGGACTTGGGTGTTGGGGTCCTACTCCAAGACTGTCCCCCCCCCAGCCCCACATGGAGTCACATGCATGCCTGCCACCCAGAGAAGCAAGCCCCTGGCTCAGTCGCCCAGGGAAGAAGGAGCTAGATCTTCGGTCCTGGGAGGAGAGTGCTGGGGCCTTCTTGGTTACTGCTAGAGGCCTGGCATCTGCCACCACACGGGGAGCAGCAGCCCGGGGCCCAAGGCCCTAGGTTAGCCTGGTCCACCACTCAAAGTTGAAGTGGACTGATGGTTAGCTTTATGGATGGACTTGGAGAAAGGAAGCCGAGAGAGCTGGTAAGACATTATTTCTGGGCATATCTGTAAGGATGTTTCTAGAAGAGACTGGCATTTGAATCTGGAGACTGGGTAAAGAAGATGCGCGGTGTGAGTGGGCACCATCCAATCCACTGAGAGCCCGAATTGAACCAAAAGGTGGGGGAAGGGTGCTGCCCTCTTTGCTTGAGCTGAGGCATCCATCTTTGGCCCTCATACATAGCACGGCTGTTTCCCAGGCCTTCAGACTCAGTCCCCTTATTCCTGGGCCTTGGGACTCACGTCATCAGCCCTGTTTCCCCAGAGAGCACTGACTAATACAGGAGAGGGGAGGGTGTTCAAGGCAGCCTCTCTGCCCTCAGAGCACACGGGCTCCCCTGGGGGCGCTGGGTGAACATAGATACCTGGATTCTCTCGGGCCCTCCTCAGGCCTCTGACCCAGAACCTTCTTTTCCTCACCGGTGCCAGGCCCCCAAGTCCTCAGCCTCCTGGAAGTCACACTGGGAAACTTGAACTGGCCTTAGATCCTCCCTGGCTCTCCTGGTCTTCTCTCCCCGCGGCCTCACATCTCCCTGAGGCCTCGAAGGCCTAGTCAACTGGGCCAGCTTTGATCACTGATTGGAGGGGCCGCCAGTCTCTCCCAGAGGACATGGGAAGGTAGGAGCACCAGGCAGAGAGTTTGAGACCCCAACAAGTCATGTAACCCCTCTGGGCCTGTTTCCTCTTCTGTAGAATGGGTTCTCTGCCCTGCCAGGTGCCAAAGGTGGACATGAAGCCCTGTGCCGGGTGCTGCAGGAGACAGAGAACCTAAGCCCTGGCTCAGCACTCAGCCAACACTCAGCTCACAAACGGGCCCATGTAGACAAATTCAAAGCTCCGATGAGCCAAGCCCCAGGCACATGCCTTTCCCAGCGGCATTCAGGAAAGGTGCTCTGGGAAAGGGGCCTGGAATTCTAGGCTTAGTGCTTTCTCGATCATTAACTTGATCAACTTTCTTCCATCCTCCCTCACTTCCTCCCTCCTCCTTTCTGCCCCCTTTCCTCCTTCCTTCCTTCCCTCCCTCTCTCTTTCTTGTAGGCTCCACACCCAATGTGGAGCTTGAACTCACTACCTGAGATCAAGAGTCAGATGCTTGATCACCTTTCTTGCTCAACTCCTTTGGGTCTCAGTGTTCATCTAATATTTGTTTCATCTCATTCACCCTTTAATATGAAAATTTCTTTGGTCTATCATTTTTAATGTTTTTTTATTTTCTTAATTTTTGAGAGAGAAAATGAGTGGGGGAAGGGCAGAGAGAGAGAGAGAGAGAGAGAGAGAGAGAGGATCCAAAGTGGAGGTCTGAGCTGTCAGTACAGAGCCTGATGTTTGATGAGTGGGGCTCAAACTCAGGAACCATGAGATCATGAGCTGAGCTGAAGTCAGACGCTTAACTGACTGAGCCACCCAGGTGCCCCTCTTTGGTTTACTAGAAAATTGCTCACATACTCTATGAAAAATGCTGGCGATAAAAAGTTCCACCATTGTGTGTCCTCTTCTCCCCTTTTTTTGGGCTGGCAGCTACCACCCCTTCCTTGCGTTTGCGGGCACCATTGCACCCACATTCTGTTCGTGTGTATCTATTGCATTGCTGTTTCTTTAGTCTGTTTTGTGACCGTCTTTCCTAGTGTGATACGGTATCTTGGAGGGCTTTCTGGGGCCATTCAAGGGGGTCTCCTTGTGCTTTTTGATGATGAAATGTTATCTCAGAGTTTGCAAGGACCACAACATACGCTGCCGGTCTTTGTTTGAAAAGTACCCTGGAAAGGCACAAGGGATTCTGGGAGGGGCGGAGGGGAAGGGCAGGTAGAGGAGAGGGGAGGAGGGAGGTATTTGGTCCTTTCCATGCAGTCCTGCTTCATGTAAGGGCTGTTGTCACAAATAATTAGATCTCCTGTCCTGGGTATAGGTCCAGTGGGAAAGTATGGCGGGATGGGGGCTCATGACGGGGAACCTGTGGTTGAGGCCCTCTGTAGTCTTCAGAGCCCCCAGATCCGGGGTCCAGCCTGGCGGTCTTCTCCCTGGTACCCACACGTTCTGGCCCCTGTAATGAGTCCATGGCATCATGCCCTTTGGCATGACCTGAGGCTTTGGCCAGACCTGAACACCATACCCTTCCTGGGTGGGGCATGGGCTCTCAAGGGGTGCATGAAAGAATGGGCTCAGGGCAGAGCTTTCTCAAGACGTAGGCCCCAGGGTGGAGACGAACTTGGCTGCTTCTCCCAAGAGCTTGAAATATGGGTGTTTTACTTGAGTTTGAGCCTGTCTCAATTGGGACCTGAGGCCTGACTTGCACCCTGGCTTCCGGAGCACCCGCTCCCTTGGCAGGTGGGTGGCCTGGAGGTGGACCTGAGAGAAGGCAGGGAAGGAGGGGGCAGGGGGAGGTCAGTCAGGCAGTGAGGGGAGAGGCCAGGGCAAGAGCCCACATGGGCCTACCCGGCGCACTCCAGGCTTCATACACCCTAAAGCCAGCAAGTACGAAGCATGGGAAACACGATTCTCATAGGGGCTTAGTCAGTAAATTCCATCAGTGACATGTGAGTGGCAGGGCCCTGGGCTGTAGAATGGAGCTAACCCATTTCCTCTTCCTCCAACGTGTGTTTGTGAAGACCAAGGATGAAGAATTTCTGCAGAAGCACCTTGCGGTGGCTTTCTGTGACGTGGGGCGCCCCCGAATCTGCCGCAGGGGAGGAAGAGGGCCGTCATTTCTCCATGGCCCTGCCAGGCTCCGGCTACGCTGCCTAGCCCAGAGCTGGTGCTCAGCACAGGCCTGAGTGAATGCGTGACTGGGTCAATTACCGAGTATTAATTGAAGCAAACTCCATGTTACTGGACCTCATGGTCTGCTCCCGGCCCTCACCTTGCTTGACCTATTAGCGGCATTCAAGGAAGGTCAGCCCCCTCCCCTCGACTCACCAGTCACAGCACTCTGGCTCCCTGCCCCCCACCTCCTCTCTGTGCTCCTCCTCTTCCTTTCCCTCCTTCCCAGCTGTATCCATCTCTTCTCTGCCCCCTTTGGTCAGATGCCCAGAGCTCTTCCTGGGCTCCACCCTCCGGCTACAGGAGGGAGAGCCCGCTGGCCTCCCCAGTCTCTGCTGTCCGTAGAGAAGTCCCCCGTCATTGTCCAGCCTCGCCTTCTCCCCTGAACTCCAGGCTCCCACATCCCCTGGCGTCTTTGACCTCTCTCCACAGATATCCATCAACCTTATCAAACTCAGCAGGACAAACCTCAACTCCTGAGCTCCCCCGCCAGATTGCTCCCTGTGAGGGTTCCCTCTGTTGGTCAATGGCAACTTTAGAGGACAGCTAAAACCCTTGCTGTCATTCATGACCTCATGTCCCTCACATCTAACCGGCCAGGAAATCCCACTGCAGTCTGCGCTCTCAGAGTGGCTAGAAGGTCCTTTTCAAACGCAAGCCATATCACACCTGGGCCCCACACCTGAAACCTTCCGGTGGCTCCTCTCTGCACCCAGAGGGAAACCCAAAGACCTGACAGTCACCTGTTTCAGTGATTGTCAGAGGAGCGTGTCAGACCAGCAGTATCCATGCCTCGGGACCTATTAGAAATGCACATTATCAGGCCTTGTCCCAGACTCACTGAGTCCCATGCTCGGTAGAGGGACGCCACTTCATTCATAAACCTCTCCAGGTGATTTGGATGCATACTCAAGTTTGAGACCTCCTGGTCTACCGGTGACCTGCTCCTTCTGGCCCCATGGCCTACCCTGCCGTCCCGACCTCATTGCCTCTTCTCCCCCATCAATGATTCCATTCTGGCCAAACAGGCCTCCTTGTTGACCCCCAAACACTGCAGACACCGCCCTGCCCCAGGACCCTCGTCCTGGTAGCCCCCTCTGCTCATTCTCTCACCCCCCCAAGTCTTGGCTCAATGTCATCTCAGCGTGGCCTTCCCTTCCCACACTATTTAAAATGTCCACTCTAGTTTTCATTATGGCTCTGATGACCTCCTTATGCTTCATACAGTTTACTTACCTATCAAGCTTCTTGCTATCGGCCAGCTTCTCCCCCTAGAGTGCCAGCTCCACGCGGGCAGAGCCTTGCCTCTTGTGTTCCTTGGTCATCCTGAGTGAGTAAATGTGCAGGGCTCGGCGTGTCTTTGTTGAATGAATGTATCCACAAATGAATGAGTGAATGAATGAATATCCCCATAACCCTGAAAAGCAATAAAACCCCTATCATTTTTTGAGGCTATGCTTTGTTCTTTTTTCAAACATTGGCTCTAAAATTCTCTCAAACTCCCTGTACACGTACAACACACTCTCCATTTTATAGGACTCAGAGTTAAGCATTTTGCAAAAAGTTGCCCAGCTAGAGGAATTGGTGCTTGGTGTCTTTCTGATTTTGAAGGCTCTACTCTTTCCCTGATACTAGGAAGCTTCTCCCAGATGCCCTGACCCATCCTCCCAAAAGGCCACGGCAGCCCCCAGCCTCCAGATGCTATGGCATGGTGTGGAAAAGGCGGCACAGGTCCCCTCCCGTGGGTCTGTGCGTGAGAGCACCACGAAGGGAGCTCCGGACCCCTCCGAGTCCGCCGGTGGCGAGGAGGGGCCTGGGGTGCACGGCGGGCTGGAGTGGGGTCTGCAGCCTCCCAGCTTTCTCTAGATTCTCAGGCAGCCCTCCACAGAACGTGCCCCTTCACCCAGTCTCTAAGCAACCGCCTTCTGCAACGGGCGGGAAACGATCCATTAATGATACGTTAGGAAACCCTTACAGAAAATAATTACACCCTCCTCTGAGCGTGACGACGTGTCAAAACCTGCTTGGAAGATCCTGGGTTCAGGCAGAGCCCAAAGGCCAGCCCCGTCTTCAGCCCCCTCCCTCCCGCTCGCTCTCCTCAGCCTGGCATTTCTTCTGATCACAGACCTCCTCTCTCCTCTTCCCGAGGCTGGTGAAGGGGAGGGGGCACCAACAAATCTGCATCCATCTCTCTGTCTCTTTTTTTAATTTGTTTTTAAGTAATCTCTATGCCCAACCCGAGGTTCAAACTCACGAACCTGAGATCAAGAGTCACATGCTCTATGGACAGAGCCAGCCAGGCACCCCCTGGGGAACATCACGCTCCATCTCTTCTCTAAACCGCACGACCTAGCTGTCACAGGGCTCAGAGGATGGGCATCGTGTTTCCAGAAGGGTTGAAATCGGGGCTGCCCTGGGAAACCCACGACATTTGTAGCTGTGGGACCCAGTATACAATGCCTGTGGCGGGGTTTGCTTAGGGGTCAGGCAGTATGACCTTGAGGGGGTCGTTTGACTTCTCTGTGCCTCAGTTTCATCATATGTAAAACGGCCATACCAACTTTGCAGGGTTTCGATCATTCTCTGCCGTTTCCTCAAAGGGCCTTACTCTGTGTGATGGAAGCCGGCACGTGTGGGGACTCCACACAGACGCTTGACTTCCTCACTGGAAAAATGAGGCTTCACAGGGAACAGTTAACATACAGAGCGCAGCTTCGTAGCAAAAGAAACCTAGAGGAGAAGACAGATCCAGATGGGCTGGGATGATGAGGGAGAGCCGGCTTACAGGGTGAGGGGATTTGCAGTCCGAGGGCCAGGTGCCGAGACAGCCGGCGTGCGTCCGACTGGAGGGCGAGAGGAACATTCAGTCACGTCCAAGCCCATCTCCTTCTCTCACTTGGCATCTCCCTTGTTAGAGTTCAGGACCCCTAGGACTGCAGTCTGTCCATCTGGCTCTCTGTCCTCTCACTGCCTGCCCACGGCAGATGCTCGGCAGGTAGTTGTTGAGCAAAGAAGGAAAGGTGCTGGGCAAGACCCAGCACCCAGGTTTCGGGCAAGACTCAGCACCCAGGACCCCAGACCCCAGGCAGGAGTGCTGGCTCTGGAGGCAGGAGGAAGTGGGAAGCATTTTGGTTACAATGGGCATGTGTATAAAATGTGCTTCTCTTGGGGGCGCCTGGGTGGCTCGGTTGGTTAGGCGTCCAACTTTGGCTCAGGTCATGATCTCACGGTTCATAGGTTTGAACCCCGTACTGGGCTCTTTGCTGACCCCTTGCTCAGAGCCTGGAGACTGCTTTGGATTGATTCTGTGTCTCCTCTCTCTGCCCCTCCTTTGCTCGCACTCTGTTTCACTCTGTGTCTCAAAAATAAATAAACGTAAAAAAAACCAACACCTTTTTTAATAAAACTGCTTCTCTTTACAATTCCTCTAGGGGAGAAATCTGGAAGGATTCACTCTGAACTGTTAAGAGGGGTCATCTCTAAAGAGCGGGACAAAGAGTGAGGGCCTTTCAACTTTTACTTTGTATACTTCCCATTGTTTGCATTTTATTTTATTTATCTTCTATTTTTAATTTTTATTTATTTTTACTTTATTTTAATGTTTAAAAAATTTTTTTTAATGTTTTATTTATTTTTGATACAGAGAGAGGCAGAGCATGAAAGGGGGAGGGGCAGAGAGAGGAGACACAGAACCGGAAGCAGGCTCCAGGCCCTGAGCTAGCTGTCAGCACAGAACCTGACACGGGGCTCGAACCCACGAATGTGAGATCTGACCTGAGCCGAAGTCGGAGGCTGAACCAACTGAGCCACCCAGGCACCCTTATTTTAATGTTTTTAAAAGTCCTTAATTTGGCACAAACTTACTATGTTCTTTTTTTTATGTTTATTTATTTATTTATTTATTTAAAATTCTTTTTTTAACATTTATTTATTTTTAAGAGACAGAGAGAGAGAGATCATAAGTAGGAGAGAGGCAGAGAGAGAGGGAGAAACAGAATCTGAAGCAGGCTCCAGGCTTATGAGCTAGCTGTCAGCACAGAGCCTGACACGGGGCTCGAACTCACAAACCGTGAAATCATGACCTGAGCTGAAGTCGGACGCTCAACCTACTGAGCCACCCAGGCACCCCTATGTTTATTTATTTTTGAGAGAAAGAGAGAGAAAGCGCGAGCAGGGGAGGGGCAGAGAAAGAGGGAGACACATAATCTGAAGCAGGTTCCAGTCTCTGAGCTGTCAGCACAGAGCCCCATGCAGGTCTTGAACTCACGAACCGTGAGATCATGACCCAAGCCAAAGTCAGAAGCTTAACCGACAAAGCCACCCAGGTGCCCCTATTTTTTTATTTTTGAAAGAGAGAGAGAGAGAGAGAGAGAGAGAGAGAGAGAGAGAGAGAGATTGAGAGCAAGCCAGCATGAGCCAGAGCGAGAAGGGCTTTGAAGTAGACTCTGTGCTGACAGCAGAGAGCCAGATGCAGGGCTTGAACTCATGAACTGTAAGATCATGACCTGACCTGAAGTCGGACCAACCCAATGGAGTCACCCAGGTGCACTCCCCTCATTGTTTAAATTTTGAAATAACAGGTATGTTTGTGATTTGTTTTTGAAGTCAACGAATTTTAAGAAAATTGGGAACAGCTGGGGTGGGGAGCAAGAAGGGGCGCTGGTCCCTGTGAGGAGGTTCCTTGGGGCGGTCCGGCTGGTTCCCCTGCAGGGAGAGTTAGGTGCCCCTCGCACTCTCACATTTGTGAGTTCAAGCCCTGTGTCGGGCTCTGTGCTGACAGCTGGGAGCCTGGAGCCTGCTTCAGATTCTGTGTCTCCCTCTCTCTCCGCCCCTCCCATACTCAAGCTCTGTCTCTCAAAAATAAATAAATGTAAAAAAAAATATGAAATGAATGTTGACCTCATCTCCAGCTACCTCTTTTTTCAATTCCATTTCCCAGAAGTTAACACTTCTCTCTCTCTCTCACACAGTGTTTTATTCTTTATTATTGTTCAGCTTTGATTTGTTTGGTCTCCACAAATTCACATTCACCTTGTATCTATTTCTCTATGACTTGCTTTTTCACTGAGGGCACAAAATCGTGGAAATTCCTCACCTGAGATTCACAGTGTGAAATACCATGATTCACTGCAGCAATTTGGCATTGGCGGGTGCTCAGGTTGTCGCTAATTTTTTGCCAATCCAGACAGAGCCGTCCGGACGTCTTCCCAAACCACCCAAGCTTGTGCGAGAGCTTTCGTGCCCCAGGCTCCAGGACGTGGCATCGCTCGCTGAGCTGAAAGTGGGGTGAGGTGCAGCGTTGGAAAACTGCTGCAAAATTAACACTGCAGAGAGGTGGGGGGGAGGGAGCGCTGGTTTCCTTTCAAACGGATAGTGAGTGCTGTTTTCTACATCCCCTCCAGCACAGCATGTCGGCAATCTTCTTGCTCCCAAACTAATAGAGGAAAAATAGTATCTCATTGGTATCAATTTGTATTTCCATTTGCATGTGTTTCTGGACCATTTTATTTTGGGGGAGGGGATTTCTTCTCATCTTTTGCTTATATTTCTGTTGGGTTCTTTTTTCCCCTCATTTATAGATCAGGATCCAAATCCTTTATATTTTACTTATGATGTAAATATAAATTTTCTCCTGCCATGTTATTTGTCTTTGAACTTTGTTTGTGCCATCTTTCCCCCCCTCTTTCATTTTCTAAGTATCCAAAGTGTTCCTTTCTGGGGCGCCTGGGTGGCTCAGTCGGTTAAGCATCCGGCTTCGGCTCAGGTCATGATCTCACGGTTTGTGGGTTCGAGTTCCACGTTGGGCTCTGTGCTGACAGCTAGCTCAGAACCTGGAGCTTGCTTCGGATTCTGTGTCTCCCCCTCTCTGACCCTCCCCTGCTCGTGCTGTCTCTCTCTGTCTCTCAAAAATAAATTAAAAAAAAAATTAAATAAAACCTTCCCCAAACCCTCAAAGTGTTCCTTTCTGCTTTCCTGGTGTGCCACACCTCCTTAAATCATACCCTTCCGGCTAAAAATGATGGGGCCGCAGACCTCGTTGGCAAGGGAGCCCAGCCTGACCAGGCTTACCATGACAGGGGCACTGTGTCAGGAGGGAGCCCTGGGTCCCCAGGCCTCTGGCTGCACCCAGAACAGTCCCTCCATCCTTCCGAAGCCTTCCCCAGGCTGCAGATGGGCTGTGGCCCATCACTGCCCCAGCAAGGAAAGCAGGGGCCTTGGGAGAGAACTGCTCTGCACCCTGCAAGCGAGATCCTGCTGGGAAAAGATTGAGCAGGGCAGCCCTGGCTCCAGGGCATTCAGAGAGGAGAGGTTTGTTAATGGACTTTTCTGGAAGGGATAGGGCTCTGGCTCCAGTGGACGGACTAACTGACCACAGCTCGAGTCCAATAGAGACGCCAGGGTGATCTCCTGGGCCTCTGGAGGCGCCTCTGGAAAATGGGTCAGCAGAGCTGGCCTCTGAAACACAGCCTCCCCACCTTGAGGCCGGCCCCTCAGTCGTAGTGACCACAGCCCTTTCTTTTGTTAAATGTTCGGGTTTTTTCCGGATACACCTCTCCTACATAAACCGTTATAGTACTTTATACACCAATTGCATCCATCACAAAAATGAACCACTTGGAAAGTGCCAGGTGCTTGGAGACCTCCCCAGGCCTCCCGTCTGTCCAGGGCTACTCAGAGTTTCTGGCTCTCTCTGAGGCTCTTTCCCCAGCAATTCCGAACAAGCATCATCGCAGGATCTCGATTTTCGGATGTGATGGCGTGCCACTCCACAGAACGCTTCCTCAACCTAAACGGCTCACGCTTGTCTGTGGCCGGGCTCCCTTTCCCTGGTCTGGTTGCTTTCTTTCCTCCTCTTTTTTCAAGTTTATTTATTTTGAGAGACACAGGGAGAGAAAGAATGAATCCCAAGCAGCTCCAGGCTGTCAGTGGCTCCATCCCACAACCGAGGCTGAGTCGGAGGCTTGTCTGATGGAGCCCCCAGGTGACCCCCCAAAACCTCTCCTATCAAGGCATAGGCATAGAGACAAGTGTGTTTAAGACAAACGTACCGCTGAAGAAAGGGTTACGAAGGAACCGCCCATAACCGCCTCGCAGACTGCGAATGTTTCCAGCACCCAGAAGCTGCCCCCCACTCCGGGGCCCCCCTTAGTCGCAGCCTCAGCCTCCTTCTGGTACCCACCCCCACACCCCAAGGTAGCCGCCATCTTGACTTTATAGTGATGGCTTTTTTTATTTTGTTGGCATTTGCCCCACCGAGGTTCGGTTTTGCCTGTTTGCATCTCTCTTTTATTTCCTGGGTCAGGCTTCCTGGGCAAGGTCAGTTGTCTTTTGTCTCCAAAAATGGTCTCCTGGGCCCTGACCCAGCCCCCGCCTGCCCCCTCCTCTTCCCCTCCCAAGTGCTCTGCCCACACTCCACCCTGCCGGCAGAGCGCCCTGGCCCCCAGGCTCCTCGTTCAGGGTCAGGGGTGGGAATTCCTTCTCTGCACTGCCACCTCGGGCAGGTGACTAAATGCTTCAGACTTCGGTGACTTCCCTATAAAGTGAGTCATCGGGAGGACCGAAGGTGTTAGTGCCCAGCAAGCATTTGGCCCGGTTTCTGGCACGTACTAAGCAGGACACAAATGTTGGCTTTTAGTCTCAAAACCTGCCACCTCCCTGACTTGGCTGCTCCTACCCCCAGCGCGTGGTGTGCTTTTTCCTTCCTTCCCCGTCACGGTCCAGTACAAAGGCTCCAGCTCTATGATACCCTGTGTCCAGTGACTTGTTCCTCCAACATTCTTTTCTCACATTTTCTACATTCTGAAAGGCCAATCAGATCTCTGTCACATGTTGGGCAAGTACCCGTGAGAGCTCTTTCTACATGTGATCCGTCATTCTCGCATTAACCAGAAGTCCATTATAGCTCTGTTTTATAGATGAGCCGTTTGAGGCTCACAGAGTTAAGGGAATTTGCCCAAGGTCATGGAGTTGGGAAGTGATGGAGCTGGGAATCAAATCAGGGAGGGAGGATCCAGCCAGGCCTGCTCATGGCCCATGCAGCAGCACTGACCCCGGATCCGGAGGGCTTTGGAAGTGAGTCCTAGCTCTGCCACGACCTACACATCCCCAAGTACACATCACTCTGTGTCCCAAGCCTTCCTAGGTCTGGGCCTCTCCCAAGGCAGGTGCATCCATCTGACGCAGGAGCATAAAGAGAGGAGAGAGGACATCTGCAGGAAGCTAATGTTGGTTGGGCACCTTGTTGTGCTGGACCATATGGGAGGTGCTTTGCAAACATTTGTTTTATTTGTTTTTCACAACCTTGTGAGATAGGCGGTATGAACCTCCATCTTGTGTAAAAGAGGCTCAGAAGGTTAAGTAACATGCCTAAGATTACACAGCATTGGGATTCATTCCAGACCTATCTGGCTTAAGTCTGGGCTTTCTTTCTACAGCTAACCGTCTGTCCTAAAGTGGGCAGTCTTCTGGGGTCAGCTGTGAATGGTCCTGAGGGAATGACTAAGGTAAGACCCCTCCTAGAAGGCCCCGTCCCTGATTCACAGAAATAGAAAATTCAGTGACTTAAAAGATGGGGATTACATTGATTCTTTAGATCAATTTGGGGACTACTGTCATCTTAAAAATATTAAGCTTTTCTTTTAAAAATTTTTTTTAATTTTACGTAATCTCTACACCCAACGTGGGGCTCACATAACCCTGAGATTAGGAGTCACTCACTATACCAACTAAGCCAGCCTTTCAGTCCATGAACATGGGATATCTTTTCTTTTATTTTTCTTTCTTTCTTTCTCTCATCTTCCTTCCTTCTTTTCTTTCTTTCTTTCTTTCTTTTTTAATTTTAGAGAGAGAGAAAGCTTGAGTGAGGGAGAAGGGCAGAGGGAGAGAGAGAGAAAATCCTAAGCAGGCTCCATGCTCAGCACAGAGCCTGATGCAAAAATTGATCCCATGACCCTGGGATCATGACCTGCACCAAAATCAAGAGTCGGACGCTCAACCAACTGAGCCACCCAAATGCCCCTAGGATGTTTTTTCATTTCTTCCTATCTTTTACATTTCTTTCAGTAGTATTTTGTAGTTTTCAGAGTGTAAGACCTAACATTTGCTCTATTAAATTTATTTCTGAGTCTTTTATTCCTTTTGATGTTATTGTAAACGGAATTATTTTCTTAATTTCATTTTGGATCGTTCATTGCTAGTATATGGAAACTAAGTGGATTTTGAGGTATTGATTTTGTATCCTGCAAACTTGCTGAATTATTTACCAGCTCGAATAGCTTTTTAGTAGATTCTTCAGGATTTCCTTTCTCTTTTTTTAATATAAGCATTTAAAAAATATTTATTTTTGAGAGAAAGAGACGGCACATGCTGAGTGGGAGAGGGGCAGAGAGAAAGGAGACAGAGAGCATGCCAAGCAGGCTCTGCACTGATAGTCCAATGTGGGGCTTGAACCACGAACCATGAGATCAGGACATGAGCTAAAGTCGGACACTCAACTGACCAAGCTACCCAGGTGCCCCAGGATTTTCTCTGTATGAGATCTTGTCTTCTGCAGACAGAGGGAGTTGTTCGCTGTCTTCCTTCCACATCTCTCCTTGCCTGGTGGCCCGGCTGTAGCCTCCAGAACAAGGTTGAAAGGAAGTCATGGCGGCCACAATCCCTGTTTCGTTCGTAATCTTAGTGGGAAACCCTTCGATCGTTCACCAGAAAGCATGATGTCCGCCATGGGTTTTTCATAGAAATTTTTTATCAGGTTGAGAACGTTCCCCTCTATTCCTTGTTTGTTGAGTGGTTTTATCATAAAAGGTTTGAGGATACAGTAAGATGAGGATGTTCCAGCAATGGCCAGAGGACCACTTCCTGTCAGGTTGATCTGCTAGAACCCCGTGCTACTTTCCCTGATCCTCTGCACCCTCCCCCGGGAGGGGAGCTCTCA
This sequence comes from Helogale parvula, assembly GCA_004023845.1. NCBI lineage: Eukaryota > Metazoa > Chordata > Mammalia > Carnivora > Herpestidae > Helogale > Helogale parvula. The sequence goes on from PJEM01012968.1 coordinate 31,627, forward strand.
GGGTCCCCAGATTCCCACTCAAGTCTCAGGATGGGAGGCTCTGTCTCCAGGAAGGTACGGCCTACGGAAACTGAAAACATCGGGGCTCTGAGGCTCTCTGGGCCAGGACGGGGCCCTCCTCCTCCTACCGTGTGATTGGACACAGGCTGAAAGCCCGTTCTCTCGTTTCCCTGGTCCCCAGGAGAGGCCCCATTCTTCTGGGGCGACTCATGCTCCCCACCCACTCAGCTGTCACAACTGGGCTCCCGGGCCCTAATGAAGATAATGAGACCAAGGAGGTATTTACGGCGCGTCTTCCCGGAGGAGCCTCACAGATTCCCAGCCGTGACCTCAGTGCTCACGGGAACGGCCTCCGGTGCACCAGGCGGGTACGGACTCGCAGAAGGAAAGAGCTGAGGCCCGGGAGGGAGAGGGTTCACTGGAAGATGCTGCCCTGAGGGCCAGTGGGTTTCTGGAAATAGAAGCCTCCCTCCTCCCCCTTCATGAAACCCAGAGAAATCGGGGCAGTTAGAATGCAGGAGCTCAGTTGGGCCTGTCCACTCCTGGTGTGGATCTGGGTACATCTGGGTGCCTCGGCCACATGCCCGCCCCCATCTTCAGACACATCATGGAGCCTCTTGGGGTGAGGCCACTGAGGCACATCAGCACCTGCCTTGCCAGGCATCGTCGAGGAAACTGAGGTCAAGGCTTTGCCCTCATCCTCAGGGAGTCCAGAGTGGGATAGGGGTGGGTGGGTTGTGCACTGGGTCAGTGGGAATTCTTGAACTGAAGCCCTAAGGGGCCTTGATCTGGGGCTTGGAGGAAGGCAGTCTTTTCTGTACCCTTGAACTCCTGGTCCCCACACAGCAGGCCTTGGATGGGAGAAGCAGCCTTTGGCCAGTGTTGCTGGTCCCCTGCCCATGCCAATGGCCTTGTTCAGGGTTTGGGGACAGGTGCAGACATTCCCTCTTTGTTTCCAGGGCCACCATCCACGCGGCTCTGGGTGGCTTTGCAATGGGGGGCTGGTATCCCCTGGGAACCCCCTGTCCACCGCCTGTCTCTGGGGCTCTGAGTCCCGGGCAGACCCCGGCCCTCACCCCCGGCACAGATCGACAGCTCAGGTCCCCAGGTGCCTGCTGGCTGGGCCAGCTCTGGGGCAGCGAGGCCTTTCCCTCCTGGGGACCCTGACCGGGCCCATCATCACTCCGCACCTGCACTGAGCCGGCGGCCGCCTCGGGCTGCCTTCCTGCTGCCTGGACCCTGGGAGAATGATTTGGATCTGCTGAGCCCCCGCCGTGCTCCACGTGGGTTATCACAATTAACACCCATGGAAGTTTTCTGAGGTGGATGCTTTCATTAAAGCCGTGTCACAGATGGGAGAGTGAGATCTAGGGAGGGCATGTCCTTGCCCAAGGTCGCAGACCCGGTAAATGACAGAGCAGGAAATGGCTCCCTCAGCCCCGGTTTGCCACGTTCCAGGGCCCCGCCAGCACCCTCCCTCCCCTCCTCGTTCCTGGCCCAGCTGTGGGGGCGGGGGGGCAGCTGGCATGGCTGCTTTTGTGGCTCCATCCTACCATCCTTCCCCTTACTCCTCAGGTCATAGGGCGGGGGCTCAGCTCTGGCCATGGGAAGTGGGGGCTCAGTGGGAGGGAAACCCTACCTGCCAAGGAGCTGGTGCTCTGGGCGCAAATCGAAGCCAGCCCCTGGGGTGGGGTCCTTGGGAAGGGACCGTGCAGGGCACACGGTGCCGCACCTGGCATCAGGCACCTGCCTCAGGGAGCAGAGGCCCAGGGCACAGCAGGGCAAGCGAGCCAGGAGCCCTGGGCAGAGGTGGTGGAGTGGTTGGGGGGGAGGCATCTGCTGCAGAGCTGTCGTGGGCCCTGACAGGCTGGGTGACCTTGGATAAGCCGTTCCCTCTCAGGAACAAGTACCAACTTCCCTTGAGTTCACCCAGCCAAGGTCCCCCCAACTCAGCTTCCTGGGATGTCCCCGGGTCCTATGACATGAGCCTATATCTTGGCTGCAGGTGTGTGCATGTGTGTGAACTTGTGTGATGTGTGTGAACGAGCGAAGGATCGAGAGAGTATGTGGGTGTGAAGCTTGGGAGTGAGCTTGGAGTAAAGACAGCTGTCCCCAGAAGTCCCCAACAAATCACTGTGCCCTTCCTGTAATTGCTAAGGGTCACAGAGCTGGTCCCCAGGCAGCACGAGGGACGGACCAGCATGTTGTGTCCCCCATATGAGGGGGCGTGTCAGACGGGAGGGCCGGCGGGGCCCACGAAGCTGCTCTCTGGCTCTAACTCTTCACCCCCCACCCCTCGGGCATCTTCCCCAAAGCCCCTCCTGTCCAGCCATCGGGGCCAGCGCCTCAGGAGGAGCCTGGGAAACCCGCCCCCTACCCTGTGCCTCCTCTGCTCTCGGCTGCAGCCATAGATTGTCCCAGCTCCAAATACAGGGTCTCTGGGGGTGACTTGCTGTGCTTTGGCTTGAAGTCCGATGACCCGCAGGCCCCCAGAGGACACCCCTCCCCCCACTCCCCCGGGTCCTGGGCAGCTCTGCCTCCAAACCCTCTGAATTTCTGAGGGCCCAGCTGGTTTGGAGTGATCCTTCCTGCCCCTGGGGAGATGGCTTCGGAAGCCCGGATCCTGGCCTGTCCCTATTCCAGACCTCCCAGGAGTTTCTCCACATGTCCATGGAGGCTCCTTCCCCACTGCAAACTCACGGGTCTGCAAACAGTCTTCATCTTCTCTGCTCGGCCCCCAACAGCCCGCCGCCCTCACTGTCAGCTGCTCCTGTCCTGGGCCAGCCACGTGGGGCCGAGTCCCAGCACTTCTGAAAGAAGGGCCACAGCTCTGGCAGGGGGCGGGGGGCCGGATCAAGCCCCTGTGGCCCCCCGTGACCCTCTCGAAGCCTTGGTTTCCCCTCTGGGAACGAGCCAGCCTGTCTGTGTCAGGGCTGGGGGGAGAGGTGTAGCTTGTAAAGAGACGGTGAGTGGCGCCGTGTCAAGGAGCTGGGTGCTCACACAGCGCGGTTCCCGCCCTTCCCTGCTCTGCATTCTGGGCTGTCAGCGCCCAGTGGTACCGGCTTTTGCGAGGCCCCCCGCAACCCTGGGGACGGGCCTCCGGGGGGGGGGCCATGCACCCTCACCTGTGCCAAAACACACCCCTGCTCAGACCCTTCAAGGGTGGACTTGTCATCTATACCAGTCTAGCGCCACCCCCAGTCAGACCCTGACTTCCTTCCACCCCACCCCAGAACTGCCGCAAGACACCCCCCTCCCCCCACCCCCTCCTACGGGAAGACGGCCCTTGTCCTTCCCCTTCTCTGCTGAGATGCACAGGGTCCCCGTCTGGCTACTTCCTCCTATCCCCTCCCGGAGATCCCTCCAGGCTCCTGACTTCTCTTTCGAGTGGAGGAGACGAGAAAGACGGAAGGGACTTGAAGCCCAGAAGGAGATGCGGCATCAACAGGCCCCTCCCGCCTGCTCCCGGCTCCGGGTCATGGCGAGTAAGCTCCGGGAAACATGAGCTCAGCCGCCCCAGCGCAGGGAGGGGCGGGGACTGTGGTGGACACGACCCATGACCTCACCTCTTCTGGCTCCAGGCAGCAGCCCTGCCCACCTCTGAAGAATTCCATGACTCAGGTAAGAGGGGTGGGGCCTTGCCAAAGTCTGAGAGCCAAGGTCACACCACCCTACACCCCTCCTATCCCTGTGTGTCTACAGGAGGTACATAACAGGACCAGAGGGCATTGCTTTCCCGCCCTGGCCCCGGGAGCATCCTCTCCTGCTGAGTCCGGGAGACAAAAAGGAGAACCCACCATGGGCCCAGAGGGGCATTTTGGTGGTTTGGGGGATTGCAGAGTCCCCAGACAAGCTCCTACCTGACTCAACCTGCACAAGGGGAAGTCTAGGGAGCAGCTCAGGAAGGCAGGGAGTGGGGAGCAAGGCCTGGGCCTCTGGGGCTTCCCTAGTTGTGAGACTCTGCGCAGGGCAGTCAAGGAAGTTTGCACGGGTTGTGCACTGCTTAACTCCAGGGGGCGCCCCACACGTAGACTTTGATGTGACGGTAGGTAAGTGCGAGGTGATGACTCCTCTCTCTTTCACACACACACACACACACACACACACACACACACACACACACTTCATCCACAGGGCATCTAGAGAGCGACTTCACATCAATGTCCTTAGTGCTCTCTGCCCTGTTTAAAGATGGCCGCAAGCAGGAAAGGTGTGCCATTAGAACAGTAGTTTAGAATGGAGGACCCGAATTCCCTTCTTCTGAAACTGCTTTTCTTGGCCTGCTCCATGATCCCAGAGTCAAAATGACCACCCCCACCGTGACTGGGACCGACCAAGGCCAGGCCCCTGGCCCTCCTCTGGCCCAGAAGCTGCTGTCCATTCCCAGGACTTGTCTCTTGCTTTTGTGCTGCCAGGGCCCTTCCTCATGGGGCCTCACCCAGACTTGGAGGCACAGCTACAATGTGACCTTGCATGTGGTGGCTTCCCTGGGCCTTGGAAGGTCTCATGCCAGCCACCCCCCACCTCACCTGCGACTACAGGCTTGCCGTTCCCCCAGCTCCTGCCCCTCCTGCTCCCTGTTACTCTCTCTCCCCTCACCTGCAGCAGCTCTGACTCTGTGTGGACGGCCGCTGTCGGCCATTTGGCAGCAGGGGTGGGAATGTCCTCAAGCATGTCCCTGGGGTCCGTCCCCCCCACCCCCGCCACAGCACCCATTGGATGGGCAGACAGTCCCCAGTCACCAAATTAATGAGGAATATACACAAGGGGTGGGACACGGTGTCAAAGAAATAAGGCAGATAAGGAGCTAGCAGGAGGGTCCTGTTGGGGGGACCTCTTCTGGCAGGGACCGTGGGCCCCTTAGAGGCTGAGAGCTGGGGAGGAGGTGGCCGTCAGAGGATCAGGGGAGACAACAGCCCTTGCGGGGGACTTGATGTGGGGAGTGACCCCGGCAGCCTGGAGAGGCAGCCAGGAGGCCACCACGGCTGGCGCTCTGAAGGTGGTTCCAAGGATGGGAGGGCTCTGTCCTGGTGCGAGTGTGTCCACGTGCATGTTGGTGCAAGCAGTGTGCACGCATGTGGGAGCAGGGGCATTGCCTGGCCCAACAGAGGAGGGAGGCAAGGAGTTGGGAGCTAAAAAGGGATGGGCTGGGGGCGTCTGGGTGGCTCTGGCGGTGAGCGTCCGGCTTCGGCTCAGGTCATGATCTCAGGGTTCGTGACTTCAAGCCCCGCATCAGGCTCTGTGCTGACAGCTAGCTCAGAGCCTGGAGCCTGCCTTGGATTCTGTGTCTCCCTCTCTCTCTGACCCTCCGCTGCTCGTGCTCTCTCTCTCTCTCTCTCTCTCAAAAATAAATAAAACATTAAAAAAAAAGAAATTTCAATAATTTCTAAAAAAAAGGGGGGGATGGGTTGAAGTGGGACCACGCCGGGAGCAGACTCACGGATGGCGTCTGGTGTTGCGGGCTGAGCTGTGTCTCTCCAAAGTCGGATGTGAAGGCCCCAAGCCCCAGTGCCTTAGAATGGGACTGCGTTGACCCTTGAACAAGGCAGGGGGGTTAGGGACACTGACCCCCATGCAGCTGAAAATCTGCATGTAACTTTGGACTCCTACATGACTTAACTACTTTATGGCCTCCTGTTGACTAGAAGCCTTCCTGGGAACATAAACAGTTGACTCATACATAGTTTATATGTTTTATATATATATTTTTCTTTTTTTTAAATTCAAATGTTTATTTTGAGAGAGTGAGAAAGAGTATGCGCTTATGAGCGGGGGAGGGTCAGACAGAGGGGGAAGAGAGAGAATCCCAAGCAGATTCCATGCTGTCAATGCAGAGCCTGACACGGGACTGAACCCAGGGACCGTGAGGTCACGACTGAGCAGAAATCCAGAGTCGGACGCTTAACTGACTGAGCCGCCCAGGTGCCCCTGTGTGTTACATGTATTGTACATTGTAGTCTAACAAGGAAACAAGCTGGAGGAAAGAAAATGTTAGGAAAATCAGAAGGAAGAGAAAATACACTTACGGTCCCACACCGCAAAAATCCGTGTGCGAGACGGCCTGGGAGGTTCAAACCCACATTAACAACAAGGGTTCACTGTATTTGGAGAGAGGGTCTTTGAGGAGGTAATGGGGGTAGAATTAGGGTGGCTCCTAAGCCAATATGATTGGTGTCTTTGAGCTCAGGACACGGACAGGAGCACCAGGTGGGGGACGACCTTGTGAGGACAGCGGGAGGGCCGCCATCTGCAAGCCAAGGAGAGAGGCCTCAGGAGAAACCCGTCCTGGGAACACCTTGATCTTGGGCTTCCAGCTTCCAGAACTGCAAGAAACGTAAACGTCTGTGGTTTAAACGCCCTCGTCTGTGGAATTTATTACGGAAGCCCGAGCAGACCAATAACATATCTGTGTTTGGCGTGGAGACAGAAGAAGGGGCACAGACGTGTCGGGGGCTGAACGGTAGTGATTTCAGATCAGGCTGTACTGCCCTCCCCTCCCCCACCCCAGGCGGGGAGGCCTCAAGGGCTGCGGTGCCCTCTCTCAGGCTCCCCCCAGTTCCTGAAGCTTCAGCTCTTTTGCAACACACAATGAACCCGGAAGTGAACCCGGGGACCCCTTGGAAAACACCTCCCACCCCACCCATCTCCCAGGACGCTGTAGCAGCAACAGCCACCCAAGGGGCCCAGACACGTGTGCACTCGAACACATTCACGCACACCATACATGCCAATATGTCACCTATTAAAATTCCAGTTTTACAGACTTGTTCAAAAATTGCCCAAAGAACATGGAAAATAGCTCTGCTTTGAAGATGTGTGCAGTTTGGAATGGCCGCCTCAGCTGACATCTGGTATCCTGGTCTCTGGACTGAGCGGGAGGCTGAGTCTGGGCTTCCCGCTCTCTGGCGGGGGCTGGGGAGGAGGAGGGGGCTGATCTAAAGGCGTTTGCACCCACCGGGACGCCCCTTGCTCTGCCAGCACCCGTTCTGGCTGAGGGCCTTCCCTGGTGGGGTGCTGGGGAGTGCACACGGTACTGGGCCCAGGTCTGAGATGGCCTGGGGGGGAGTGGAGGGGCCTGGGGGGAAAATGTCCCTGCGTGGGCCCTTCTTCCTGGCTGTCTTCCATCCCTGGGTGCTCAGGAGCACTGCTGGTTGGCCAGCTTGGGAAAGAGAGAGCAGCCCCTCGGGCTTTGCCAGGCCCAGTCCCCTGACCTCCCTTGCCCATTACCCCTGCCAGCAGCCCCCTCCCCAGTGGCCCCCTCCCGAGGCCAGTTCTTCCCACTCTCTGTGGGGTAGCAGAGGGGCAGGGAGTGGACACAGGAGCAGAGTCAGGAATGAGAGTTCTGGTCATTCTCTGTGCCTCAGTCTCCTGTCTAACGGGCGTGACCTCCAGGTGCTCGGGGGAGGGGACCAAGGCCCAGGGCAGCCCAGATGGCAGTTTGGACCCCCCAAAGCTGGGAAGAAGATGCCATTTGGCAGGTGCACTGCCCTCTGGAAGACCTGGGGTGGCAGGGCTGTGGCTGAGCCCTGGGAGCCCAGAGAGGACATGGCTGGTCTGGTCTGGAATGGATTCCTGGAGGGGGCTGCATTGAAACGGGTCAGTTGGGCGAGGCCTCATCAGAGACAGCCGGGACCCATGCTCTGCCCTGGCCACGTGCACAACTCCTGCTCCCTCCACGCCCCTACCCCCCCACGAGGTTGACAGCTCCTGAGCAGGCCCACCGTGCTAGGCTCCGGGCAGAGGTTTCTGGGGCCTGGGGGATGCCCTGCCCCCTCCCCCATGTCTTAATTCCAGGGAAGTTCCCTCTCTGCTGCTGTCATCCATGCGAATTCAGGTCAGAGCCAACACTGCTGGCGAGCTGCTGGAGGTGGCCGCCACCACTGAGCCGCCTACCATATTTTAAGCCCCCACCGCCCAGGGGGCTTCTTGCCTCTCATCTCCAATGTTCCTGCAGCCCTGCTCCCCACGGGTTTGTCATCCCCTCCCATTCCAGGCCGGGAACTGAGGCCCAGGGAGATCTGGAGACAGGCCCACGCTGCCGAGATGCACACTAGGCAGCTAGGCTGGCCACTGTGAAGCCGATTCTCTCCAGGGCGCCGGGGGACCGCACTGACCCCTGCCTCAGACACAGTGGCCCTTGTGGGAGCTGCTTGTGTGGGTGTCAGCCTCTGCCTGTGGAACCCACACGCCCCAGTCCCTGCCGGGCACCCTTGGTCCCGGGTGCATTGAATCACATCTGCTGCCCTGTATTCACTGGGGCCTTGAGATACCAGCAGGTGGAGCACGGCCCGGGGGCTCCGCTGCTGCTGCCTGGACGAGCTTCAGCATCTAGCGGAGTAGGGGCCCTGAGAGGGGTTCCGGGGGCCCCAGCAGGGACCGGTGTCATCTAACCATCTGGGGCTGGGATGCCTGGCCCAAACGACTTCTGAGTCTGGCCTCGACAAGGGACAGGACCTGGCAGGGAGACAAGGAGGGGAAGGATAGTCCAGGCAGAGAGTGGGGGCAGAGACAAGGTGATGCGTAAGGGGCGGCCATCTGAAGGACATCTCCTTGCGAGACCCTGGCCCCCTGTGGAAACAAAGCCAAGGGCAGCCCAGGGCTCCTGCAGGACATCAGCCCTAAGCCTAGCCATGGCCTGGGGGGGGGGGGGGGGGGGGGGCCGAGGCCAGCAGGGTAAGGCTAGGAGCCTGTGAGGCTCTGGGGGCCAAACTGGGAGCCTGGAGAACCTTCCAGGCTGCAGGCTCCATGATGTTATTCCCTAGAAAGTTCTGGAGTTCCCCAGCCAGGCCGAGTGGGCCCCCTCTGGAGCCGGGCTGGGCTGGGCTGGGGAGGGGGTGCTCCGGCAAGGACAGATGTTTCTAGTTTGAGGACTGGGGTTGTCATAAACTTCGTTCCCCACCAAGTCCTGTTTGCTATTAAGCGGACTCTGCAGATGGGGAAGCCGCCATTCGTTCACGCAGCCTGCGTGTGGGAGCCCTGAAGAGGGTGGGGCTGCGGATGCTGGGGTGCAGCCACCTGCACCCCTCCTGCTCTTCCACAGGTCCTTGTCCTGGGCACGGTCCCTGGACCCTGAGCAGTCTCACCCGTCTGTAGGGCTTGAGAGCTGGGACTCAGGAGCCCTGGCTGGGGTTCTCGGGAGGAACCTGGTCTGGCCTCCTCCTCGGCCCTGATCATAGCTTACATGTCGGTTATCTGTCCATCCTGCTTCCTACTTCCTACTTCCTAAAGGAGCCTGAGTTATATTCTGGTATCCACCCTCCTCCACGCAGCTGGTCCAGCCTGGCTCTAGATCCTGGTGAGTTTGCTCTGATGGTGGGTCCCTCTCCTTGCCAATGATGGGTTAGGGTTGGGTATAGGAAGCAGGCCTGGGCATGGAAACGGTAGAGGCCTTCTGGGAGAGGAGCCCCACTCCCAAGCTGTGCCCTAGATGAGATCACACCTTGATGCAACATCAGGAACTGGGCAGCTCCTTTGTGCCTATGAGGGGAGCCAGCCAGAGGGTGCCAGAGCTGCAGACAGAGTTGGTGTCCTTAAGATGGGTTGGGTTTCTGCACTCGCTTTCTCTGGGACTTCATATCATGTTGAAATAATACTATTATTTATTAGTGTGTACCATCTTTTAGAAATGGTGCTAAATGTTGGCATTATTCAACAAATACTTCTTGAGGTCAGGTACTGGTTTAGGTGTGGGATTCAGACACACAGAAATCACACCCAAATCCTGTCTTTAGAGAATTTACATTCTCTATGCTTTACATTTACATTATATTTTCCAAGTATTATTTCACTTACGACGCAAACAGTAGCATGCAGTAAAGTGACAGAGGCCACAGTCTGGCTCATGCAGCGCACTCCAGCCCACGTGGAAAGCTAAAGGCTTTGCTGTCTCGCTTCCCCGCGGCTGGGGTTCTGCGTGCAGCTGGCTTTCCCCGAGTAGAGCCAATCAATCAGCTGATGGGTGGAACTGAGCACGGAGGGGGGTGGCAGGTGCCTGGGCATTAGGGCAAGGTGGTGGCCACTTGCTCCCTCTGAGGCAGCCATGGGCCAAGTTAGTGACTGGTCTCTAGCTGCGTGGAAAGGTGCTGAGTGCTACGTGGACAGAGGCGAAGTTGCCTTCGTCCTGGGCGGCAGAAGTTGGAGATTTCTCCTGGTTGGACGGTATCGAAGCTTAGTTCCCTGGTCTGCCTCAGAGTGTAGTAGCTACCTGATACCCAGAAACAAGTCCTTTTCTTCCTAAATTAGCTCACGTAGATTATATATATGGTTGCTGCAAATACCATGATGTAAAACGTGCCACCGACTTAGAGAAGGTGGCTGGGCGGTGGCAGAGATACCGGATGGAGTCCCTCGTTTGAACGCAGCGGGGAAAATGCTAGGCCAACTCGATTCCTCCTGTACCTCGAAAGGAAGCCCACGATCAGATGCCAGGCCGAGTGCAGGAACAGGGTGGGGCTTTGGGCTTGTCTTCTTTGAGGAGGGTGGATGGTGCTCTTGGTGTGGGGAGAAGGATTGTGGGGGTCGGATGGGTAAAGGGAGGAATTACCTATATTGCAGTTGCAGTAGCAACATTGAGCCTTCCAATCCAAGAATCTAATACCTTCTACTTATTTTGATTTTTAATTTCACTCCCCGCCCCTCCCCCTTTTTTAGATTGGCCTCTGAGTACCTCATGGGCTTTTGTTTTTGAATTTTTGTTTTCTTTCTAATAGATTTTCAAAATGCTATTGTAGATGGCAATTACCGTTTGTTATTGGCATACAGAAATGCAAGTCATTTTTGTTAAACAATCTGGTATCCAGAAACCTTGCTAAGTCTACTAGTTCATTGGTAGATTCTTTTAGATTATCTACGTACTTAATCACGTCTTCTGCAAATAATGACAATTTTCTTCCCACCCCACTGCATCTGTTTTTAGGTATTTTTTTTCAAGCTTTAATTCGCTTTATTTTTCTTGCACAAAACTATGTGGTGGCCACAGTTGGAGCCTGGGTCCTCTGCACGGAGACTCTGGTGTGGGTCTTCACAAGATGGTCAGTGAATCCCTGATAGGGAGACTTGGTGAACACCGTCTCTTTCCAAAGGTCGGGGGTGAGATAGCTGTAGGTCTTAGAAATGGCATCAAAGGTAGCCTTGGTGAAGCTGCCCAGGGCAGCCCCGGGCTGAGGTGCAGCCGTCGTCGATACCAGCCATCATCAGCAGCTTCTTAGGTCCAGAGGCTGAGATGATGCCGGTGCCTCTGGGGGCAGGGATGTGGCGCACCAGCACAGAGCCACAGCGGCCTGTCGCCTTGCACGGTACAGTGTGGGGTTTGCCGATCTTGTTCCCCCAGTAGCCTCGCTGCACGGGGATGATGGAGAGCTTGGCCAGGATGATGGCCCCACGGATGGCAGCGGCTACCTCCTTGGAACACTTAACACCCAGACCGACATGTCCGTTGTAATCTCTGATGGCAACAAATGCCTTGAACCTGGTCCGCTGGCCAGTGCGGGTCTGCTTTTGCACAGGCATAATCTTCAAGACTTCATCGTTAAGGGACGCCCCCACAAAGAAGTCAATGATCTCTGATTCCATGATGGGCAGGGAGAAGAGATAGATCTCCTCCAGGGACTTGATCTTCATGTCCTTGACCAGGCGGCCCAGCTTGGTGACAGGCATCCACTCCTTGTCCTCGGCCTTGCGTCCACGAGCTCCACGGCCTCGACCCCGATGCCGCAGCTGAAGCCTCCGCGGAAGCCGCCTCAGCCTCCCATTCCAGCAGCCCTCCAGCAGCACTGGCGTCATCCACCATTTGGAGTTTTCCCGGAGAAGAAGTTAGGTATTTTTTTAACGTTTCCTCATTTCTGTGAGACAGAGAGACAGAGTGCCAGCGGGGTGGGACAGAGAGGGGGACCCAGAATCCAGGCTCTGAGTGGTCAGCACAGAGCCCCATGCAGGGCTTGAACTCACAAGCCATGAGATCATGACTTGAGCTGGAGTTGGACACTTAACCAACTGAGCCACCCAGGTGCCCCC